>BSSO01004961.1:0-13753 GCA_030267885.1 Mesembryanthemum crystallinum | reverse complement strand
TTTTTATTGTATTTTGGAGATAGTGGAGGGGTAAAATAGAGAGGTTATGAGGATTTATTTGGTTTGGTAACGTGTGGGTGGGACAAATTAATTGTTGGTTTGGTAACGTATGGGCGGGACGGAAGGAGTAATAAATAGGCTGCAACGCATAAATTGTTGTCTTTGATACTAATACTACCACATAATAACATTAGTATTCTAATTTGTGATCAAAAGTTCAACAAAAACAAGATATGTTTATTAGATTTAAAAGAATATGTTGGAATTCAAGTGAATAAATGGATATTGATATTCGTCGGGTGGACAAATGGATGATTGATCATTATCCATACTCAATCCACTTCCATACATATCCGATCCACATCCATTTAGTTCGGATCGAGTGGAGCGGATATCCATTGGATGCAGGTGGGGTTACCATCCCTAATCAAGACTAGTCCTATTCGCACCAGGTCCATCCACGAAGGGTTAAAACGCTCCCACCAAGTAGTTTATCCATTCACAAGATTCTTTTCATGACTCGCTCCTTGCCGAATCAACATTAAAGCGTCACAAATCGGGGCACGACAACAAATACTCAGGTCACATGAGACCAGAAAGCACTCAACAGTACATTCTTAAACCAAACACAAATCCAGTACTTTATTGCATTATCCATCTTACCATTATGGTGTAATCATAATCATCAACTTTGTTAGCATGCCCCTAAATCTATTTGTATGTGGTTGTAATTTTCAACTTTTGGCAGCATAATGCGAGTATGCGACCAAAATCTGTTTTCTTTCAATTATTAAGCAAAAGTCTTACAAGAATTCGATTCATATGATAAGCCAAATATTAATCATTCTTATTTTATAAAAGTATCACCCATCTAAAAGTTAATATCACCCAGTCACTCCACTGAAAACATCTTAGAAGTTGGTCCAATATAATAGATCGAGTCCATATAAAACACTCTTCTTTTTCTCATGTTAATTAATAGACATTTTATTAGGTATTTAACCCAAATTAAAGCATTACTAAACTTTTGATATCATGACCAAACTTAGATTCAGATCTACATGATCCAACCTCCTTATTTTTCTAATACAAAAAATAACATATAAAGTATTCACCATTTAAATGAGACATGACCTTAATTTAAAGCAAATGTTTAAGGGCCTCAAAACAAAGCACCCAATGATGCATCTCCATGAGTAAATATTTTATTTTATATAAAAAAAAATTATTTTATCTCTAAATACTGATTATTCATGAAAATACCCCCTTGAGTGGCCCTAATAACTTAATAAGAACTAACTTAAGAATATCAAACACTGCAGTCTACTTACCAATATACATTTTACATTCCTCCTATATATGTTGAGATACCTGTGTAGAAAAGAAGAAGTTTGATAGTATTGCTCAGGTAATCTGAAGTAACGAGCCTTTCAAACTGAGTCACTCCTTGTGACAAAAGTGACCACCTTGAACGTCATCCAGGGGAGCGAGACAGTCGATGTAGGTGTCATGCTTCTTCTAAGCGATTTAATTCCCTCTCCCACTTGATTCCGATCATCTGGCGACCAAATGGTACAACCAGGTTATACCGGAATACCTGTATACTCCACAAAACACATCACAGGTCACGACAGGGAAGAAAAAAATACATGGAAACAGCTGTGAGATGAAATACATGACAACAGTTCTCTCGATCCTAGCAAACTGAAATTTATATTCAAACTCACCTTATTGTTGATGCCCGTTATTTGAACCTTCAAAGCCTCTGAGCACTCTATCCATTTGGTAGTGTTTCCATTTATCTTGTATGTCCATGCTTTCTTCAATGCTGTTCGCCATTCAGCAGCTTCAATCCTGATCTGCTTATTGAGTTCAACCCACTCCGGTGCACACCCATTCTTGGAGAGAACTCGATACAATGTGTCATCAGCCGGGTCGGCATGGGGATTGGTGTTAAGATTAAGAGGCTTTCCCTTTCCTGGCAGTTTCTCAAAATGGCCTTCTTCCATGGACTGCCATATCCTTTGCTCAACAACATTGATTATATCAGTCTCTGATCTGGCAGAGCAGAAACAAGATTAGTGTCCTGGACCAACACCTTTGCACGTGTATCAACATTCAACAATCTAGCGACATAAGACGATCATTTACAACAGAGGCACAAATAACAATATAAGTATTACACTTAATTGGGAATGGAGAATGGTTGAGGAGGAAAGGGTAAACGTATTTTGGTCTTTTAGATTTTAAGAATAATTCTGACTACCAAAGTTCAGATAGTATGACTTAAGAGAAGGAGATTTGAACAGTTACTAGTTTGCTTAGTTTCACGAGATTTCTATATGGGAGATACCCATACAAGCCCCACCCCACCTAAACCATATGAAATGAGTAAACCACGCGTTTCTAGAGGCAATCAACTTGAAGCAACTACCCGTGAATAGTTGTGTACATACACCAGAAATTTGCCAGGAAAGCACAAAACCGCACCGTGATCTTCTCCAACTTATTCCATCCACAACCAGCATAGCAACCTTGTAAAATTTCAATTATTGTAGTCAGGGAAAACAACCACTCACCAAACACTCCATATATAATTTTCTGCAAAAATTGTGCAATATTGCAATGGCAATAAATGCAGAATGTTTCATTGCTTCATCGACAAAGCACATTGAGAGATAGCGCAACCTAATATTCTCCTCAGGAGCATCCCATTGGTGTTGACCCTGCCGAAAACCATCACAAAAGCTCTCACCTTAGGAGGCACCTTTGACATTCAAATAATTTTGGATATAGAAAAAGGAGGAATTGAGAAGAGAAGGTTAGGTGTTATAGGAGAAATATACAAGAAAACACCGAGGAAGAGTCACAAAGCAAATTCTAGCATCAGCATTTGAGGAGAAATATACACTGCTAAAATGAAAGACGAATAATTGATAATAAACCAATCAAGAAAGTAAGATCACTCCTCATAATGAGGATTCCCACGCATTTAAGGTCTTACGAAAGGGATTATAATATCTGTTACAAGCAGAGACAAGAGCGCTGCAACATAAGATATAAACATGTAGATCTGAAAGAAACAGTCCTGCTTCTAGAACTCTGCGATCATCTCACCCCTTAAAATTGACCTGTGAATGGATAGGATTCAGTGAACTTCCAAAGTCAAGCATGAGAAATAAGAGTGCCAGTTTGGGTATCCCATTAACCTACTGTGTTGCAGACCATACTTCTTGTGATGCCATAAATATCCAGGTTCAGAGGAGAAGTGCTTACGATTTTCCCCAAGGGAGATGTTCTTAAACACCAAAAACAACCACCACCACCCAGTAATAATCCTGCCTATGGCAGGGTCTGGGGAGATGCTCTTAAACACCAAATAATCAAAATCATCTACTTCAGGGATGAGGCCAACAGGTGTTGTTCCAATTCAAACCATGCAGCCTCTTATCCTCACTAATACCAGAGCACAGAATCCTTCATCAACCCCTTAATTAAGCATTGACTCAAACACATGAAGACAAACTAGGATATGTATGTAGCTACAAGCCACAACTTTAATCAAGTGCCAGATGGAAGAACATTCAGAAACATAAAATTTAAGGGACAATGTCACACAATATTGTCTCTGGTGCTGCTATAGTTGCATTATCCATTGTCCAATGTGATGCAAAGAGAAGAAGAGAGTACAGAAGCAGATCCCTGCTTTTCATACCTCCTCTCTGTCTCCCCTGGGTTTAGGAAGGAAGTGCCATATACAAATACATTGCTTATGAAGTAACAAGTGCCCTAATGAAGGAACAGATTATAGAATTCAGCGATCCAAACCCGAGTCTAGGGAAAGCCAAAAGTTTATTTGGGCTATATTAGGGCATCACAGAACCCAAAGCTCCAATCACTGCAATAGGAAAGCAGGAAGTACAAGATGAAAGGGCATTGATGAAGTAGTAGGATACTAATAGCATGAAACTCAAGAATACTCATCACGAGCCCACCGTTTCACTTTCAGAATGCCCCAAGCACTCGTCTATTTCGCTTCTGTGGCTGCAACTTAGCCTTTATCCACTTAGACTACCCTTCCTAAACAGATTTTCCTCATGCAGAATGTGATTAAGAGCTGCAAGAAAGACAAGTGATTATAGAAATGGGAGAGGATGATTCAGTATGCACATTGCAAAGAATCGCAGGCAATAAAGCAGCTTTATGCTCTCTCATCAGCAAGTGATGCGTCAGGATTTAAGACACTACTTGAAAACTTCAACACAAGTAGATTCAGCTAGATGTTCCACGGAATAAGGCTATCAATCATTGCAACAAAACGTTCCATGCATTCGCACCAGAAGCAACCTTGGGGTAGGCTGCCGTTGGTCGAGCTCCTCCGTCCCTAACTAGGTCGACTGGCCTGGAGTAAATCGTCACACAAGTTTAAAGATCCGATTTCCAGGAAACGAACACAATACCCTGCATCATAAGATTATAACACCCAAAAACCCAGACTCGGATCCACTTGCAAGTTATCACAGGTGCAGTTAGAAGAAAGGGAAATGAAACTGCGGTTAGGACATTTATCCTTGGCGTACATGAATTCTCCAATCAATCATTGAGCAATAGCAACTGTCCCATCCCATAGCATAACGATATGGCAATAACATGCCATAATTCCAATGCTATCAAAATGTCCTGCTTACTTACAGCTGTTAAGGACTTCCAGTTTGTTTTCCTCACACCTAGAAGGGGTGAGGATGCAACCTTACCCCTGCAACCACAACAATGGACCTTCCAGCATACTCTTTATTGATGAGGATAAACTGACCAGGCACAGCACCAGTTTGTAGTTTCAGAACAGAAGACAATTAATTTAATCCCCCAAAAATTTATTCTTCTATTTTTTTCATTTCCTTCTGTAGGGCAATGTTCTTGGTTGTATGTGCTACCTACCTACCTACAACTACAAGTCTATAGCCAAGTGGTTTCCAGCATACTCATGAATGACCAGCCATAGAGCCAGTTTGTAAGCAAATATGAAAAGATGCTGCTTTGGTCCGAAATTCGTTACTCGCTTGTGCTATCTTTGGATGTTGGTAAATAACAGTCATTTTTTTGGACTTAGTAATAAAATGTACTACTCCAGTTTATTCGAGGGACAGGGAGTACATAAGCTACATCAATGTAACAAAATGTGTTCATTTCAATGAAACGAACTTAATTGAACTAAATGAGCACCGAATAAATAGTAATTTGTGAGCGGAAAAAAAAAAAAAAAAGTAAATTTATAGAATTTAACTGAGTTTAACTGAACTGAATACAAAATGAGAATGATAAAATGAACACACTATGTATGGGGACCTAGGGTGTAATAGTTTAATAAGTAATCGAGTTTGATCACTTTAATGGGACATTCAATAGCCCACTCAAATCAAAAAGCTGAAAATATGTCACAATATAAACTCTCTAGTCTCTCTTAAACGGACGTACATCGACAGACTGTTAAAAACATGTTCTAGTGTAGAACAATACTAACATGAATGAAAATTGTACGAATTCAAATCATTCGAATAACATTCAATTGCAAAACAAAAAGTTCATATTAAAACAAATTTAAAAAAGAAATCCGAGAGGAGGAGAGAGAAACCTGACGTTGTTGCGTTGGCCGCGGAGTTCAGGAGGGAGTTTGCGATCATTGACGATGTCAATCACCGCCGATAACCGGTCATTCAGGCGATTCTTCTTCACTTTCCGATCGGTCGACTGATAATCCGGCAACGGAGATTCTGATGATGATGATGAGGAGGAGGAAGCCAATCTGGCCGTTGAAACGCCAATTCGATGGCGGTCTACCGTAATTACGGTGGAGAGTTCGGTAGTTGATTTGATCGAATGATACACTGCGATTGAGGAAGCTAAGGTCTTGGTGGCGCGAGTCGCCATTGCCATGGCTGAGCTAAGAGAGGAGGGAAGTTCCTTCACCGACTTGAAGAGTTTTGAGAGTCTGTTTGTGTTTCGTCGGGTGCGGTGATTCTGGAAGTTGAATTGGCGGTTCCGGGATACGTGGCTCGCTCAGGTTCGTGAGTAGACACGGTGACATGTAGTTCAATTTTTTTTTTTTCTTTAATATATAACCAATTTTTCCCCAATAACTCTTGTGTCAGGCAGGCAGCCTGATATATCAGGCGAGTATTAGACAAATAAAAAATGATATTGGGTAAGTAAAAATTCAGTATTGGAATGATATTTGATTGAGAAAAAAAATGTAATACTAGTATTTAGGTCGTCAGTACAAACTTTTGACTTATGAGTACCATTTTACAGGCCACCAGTACTGTGTTCTGATATATCAATCTGCCTTATATGATAATTTGTGATTTTTCCCCTCACAAATTGCTAATCGTTCGATTGAGTTTATCAAAATTAGATTAGTTCAACATATTAGTGGCGGAACCAAAAAATTTATATTAGGTATGTATAGTAGTCTAAAGTCTTGTAGGATATGCACTATTGACATATTGATAAATATTTTCCTTAAAATGAAACCGAATTTATAGAAAATTGTACATAGTGTGGGTATGCACGTGCATACCCATGGTGTTGTGTAGATCCCTCCATGCAACATATTTAGTTCAGCTTGAATAGTTTCAATTGAAATAAACACACCTATAATATTACACCTATTTTGCTAGGAGTAGTGTTGTTTTTTTTTTTTTTTTTTTCAAACAACTGTTGAAAGTTTAGGTAAGCTCCAACCAAATCCTGGTTTAGAATCCTGGCCGGAAGTTAATGTGAAGTTTGTGACTGAATTCCCCACTTGTTAGTTGTACTAGTCACGGGCCCTATTTGGGGTGGTTCCCAATTGCCAGTTTTTAGTTTTTTTGAAAACTCAAAACTAATTTTTAGAAACCATTTTTTTTGGTTTTCAGTTTTTTTGTCAGTTTTGAAAATTAAGTAGGGAACTGTAAGCACAAAAAATTCAACTTTAAATTAAATTTCTACAAATAGTTGAAAATTTTTCTAAACCACAAATTGGCAACTGGTAACCACCCCGAACAGGGATACATGCTCTAAGAGAAGGTCTGAAAGTTGAATGGGATTATGTCATCAAGTAGCACTACTTGAAAGTTAACGTGGTGTATGCCATGGCAATATTGAAGTTGTTTGACAAATCTAGTTCTGGAAACCATGAATTGGGAGCGTTCATCAATGATATGTTGGAACTTCTTCATTGCCCATGGAATGTTCGCTTGCTATACATTCGAAGGGAAGCCAATGTTGTTGCTCATATTTTGGCCCAAGAAGCATTTGATGACACTCTATCGAGATTGAGTTATTCACCATGATCCTCTAAAATGTATTGAGCTTGCTCTAGAGACAGTTAAAAACAAATACTCCATCATTCATGTAATTGATAATAGAAACACTGAAATACCCTACTTAAAACCTCTTTACATTGTTGAATATAAACTCAAGTATCCTCAATCAACTGTTAAATCTGCTATGGCACATTGACGCTCCAAAGAACTCATTAATGACTACTCCCATTTAAACTGGAGATCAGATGCTGGTATCAAGCTGTAATTTCATTTTTCATAGTGGTGTACTAAAATTATGTAGCGCCGCCAGGTTGATATGTGAAATTGTATTAGGCCAATATCAATAATCTCATATGACGACTAATCAAGTAGTTGTTGTCTTCTAAATTACAGTATATTCGAAGGCACAGTACATATACAATGAAATTACCCGTTTGAGAATGACATTGGTGCTAATTTCTTACTTAAAACCAGTGGATTTAAATCGTACTTTGAAGATCTTGGAAATAGGAGCATTTGGCTCCATTACAAGCAAAGCCGGGCAAACACTAATTACAAAACTTGTTAACACAGTACATATATCCAAGTCGCTACAACAAAACTCACAAACACCACTTAAGGTTTTATAAACCAAAACCATGTACTAAGAAATCAGTTTAGGCTCGGTTTTATTGGGAGGAAAATATTTCCACGAAAATCTAATTGGTTAAATTTTCCTAGAAAAATATTTTCCCCCCAACCAAACAGACCCTTAGTTACATGTTGACTTAGTATGAGCCTGGGCTGGTGGTCGATTTCGTATCAGGCTCATCATCACTACAAGCAGGGGTGGTATAATAAAAGTTGCCAAGAAAGAACTTGACCATGTCCCTATACACAACTGAAGGTTGCCTTAGCTTCACCCCTGACTTTCCATTGGCGAAATTGGTCGCGACGTTGCAAGTCGGATCTGAGGATGATACTAGTCTCACAATGCAGTCCCTGAGTTTCAGTTCCTTCCCATACACAAACTTTTCTACCGCCATGTTGTATTCTCCGTCATCGTCCGTGGTGTCGCTTCCATAGTATGCCACTCTCTTTCTGTCATCCAAACATGTAACAGATACTTTGCTACCTGTTGGGAGGATATCAAGTCAGTATAAATCAATCCTCGTTCTAGTTTTGTTTTAGAGGGTTAATCAATCTAGTTATGATCAAACTACAGAATGTTTATTTCTTCAGTAGGTTTTGGTTGGACTTGCTCTATCATTATCATATATTACAACTTTTAAGGGGTGACTTCTACACTTTTAAAGGGTGACTTTTACATATTGAGGGGTGACTCGTGGGAAACTTATAATTTTGGAGAGATGACTTTCAAACTAAGATATGTTTTGGATGGACTGGCTAGGTCAATTAACTTTAGAACAACTTATTAGGGATGACTTTTACGCTTTAGAAGAGATCACTACTTTTGTGCTTTAAAAGGGGCCGGGGTTACTCTCAGGGTGACTTTTTTTTTTCGAGAAGTGATTTTGTCACATTGTATGCACCAAATTCACACAAGTAGACTTTGCATGATCAATTCATTCGAAATATCATCGTATGCACCTAATTCATGCAAGACTTTGCATCAATTCATTGGAGATATCAACCACAAGAGCTATTAGCAAGAAGTAGAATAGAAATAGGTAAAAGACAATCAAGAAAATGAATTTATTACCCTTGATAGGAGTGACACCATCAACCCATTCATTCCAACTTTTGGTGCAATCTTGACACATGACCTTGCCACCCACATGAATCACTTTTGTTTCATCCATTTCTGCTTCAGTTTCCTTGAGCAATAAGCATCCCATTATCACCATTGACAAACACACAATCACCATTATTTTCCCCATCTCTCTGTTTTTTCTCTGATCTCTCTCTGTTTTCTCTCTATTTTGTAAGCTATTGAGAGGTCATTTGCCTTGTTAAATGGCTAAGTATATACCCAGTTTTATTATTAGTGGACAAGCACTTACCATCATAACGACGTGCTGCCCATTATAAATACACGACTTCCTATTTAAAGAATAATAACATTCGAGTATTATTGGTGGATAAACTGTGCTCAAGGAAGGTGCTGACTCACTGGGATATTTTAATTAGATGGTCAACACCATAAAAACTCTACCTAGCTATTTTATATCTTCTTATCTTCTACTCCCTCCGTCCCGTTAATTAGCTTTCAAAAACACCATATTTTTTGTCCCAAAATTAGCTTTCAAAACCCATAAAATCCCATAACTTTTCTATTATACCCCTCCACTAACTCACAAATATAATAAAAAAAATACACTCTCTTTCCAATCACTCTCACTCTTTCTATTATTTTATTCTCTCACAATAATATATCTCTATTACTTTAATCTCTCATATAAAATTCTCTTTTATTTTTTATTCCTTCTATTACTACAAGGGTAAATTTGTCTAAATACACCTAAAATCTTGTTCCCTCCTAGTTTTTGAAAGCTAATTCCGGGACGGATGGAGTAGTATTTAGATATCAATAATTAAGCGAAGTACTATTGATTGAGTTTTCAACTAATCGATTAAACTTCTGGTCGAGCTGGTTCTCAATTATAGTGTCGGCCTCCAACTAACGGTTTACACTTTTGATTGAGTTGGTTCCTTTTCAATAACAAATCTATTGCACATAATGTGTGCATGATTAGATTATGGAATTGTCAAATTACTAAATTGGAGACAATTTATACATTATTATTGTTGCTAACTTTAGTCAACTTGGGTTAAATACACCACCCCGAAAAACAAAAAACAAAAAATAATTCCCAAATTGATATTCCGTATATCTTTAGTGTTGCTAAATTTATTAATATGTCATATTTGCATGTGGTTTTTGATATGTCATATTTGCATGTAGTATTTGTAAGAGTATTAAGTCTGTGTGTTGCACGATTTGGATATAAATATTTAGAATTTTTTTTTTTTTTTTGGTTAATATTTGATGTTGCCACACCAAGTTTATTGTTAATACGATCAATTTTATTTCAGAACTTAAAATATATATAGTATATATTTAAGTAGTGTGGCAATGAAAATTAATTTCATCACAGAAGATAAATCATGTGAGCCTTGATCAATTGAATACACTAGCCAGTTCTACAATGATCATGGGAGTTAGTCGTTGGTGAAGAAGTCCCAAATGCGATTGTGGATTTCTTTATATAAGGAATGTAGCTGCTTAAAGAGATTAATGTTACATCTATTTTTCTAGTACCAAAATTTACTCAGGCTTTCTAGTGCGACTGAATATCGATCAATTTCATGCTGCAATGTTACTTACAAAGTGATATCTACGATGCTATGTCATAGATTAGCTCCATTATTAACTTGATTCTATTGATACTTAGCTTTATAGTCTGGATTTGTTACTGGTAGGAATGTAGCTCAAAACATATTGATTTGTCAAGTCTTAATCGGGTTGTATACCAGGAAGGGCACTTCAAGTAGATGCTTAGTTAAGATTGACTTGAAAAAAGCCTATGATATCTTTGAACTTCCCTCCTGAGTTCATGAATTGGGTGATGATCGACATTATAACTTCAACAAGATTTTCTTGTAAATGAAAAATAGTTATGTAACCTAGTTTAAGAAATTGTTTGAGGAATTGTGACTTGTTTACAGGCTAGCATCTAAGAGTGGCCCTTATCTAGTATGAAATCTCTTGGTGTTAATCTATTGTGTTTTCTCATCTCTTTTGGAGGCTAATAATATATCCTCTATTTACAGCAGCAGCAGCAGCAGCAGCAACAACAACAAAAAGTGGATAAATTAGGGACATACAATGAGACATACTTATGTTTTAGGAAAATTTGATATCAATATTCCCAAGTTTGTTCGGTAAAACAATATTATTTTCAAGTTGAAAATTATACAAAAATATTCCAACGTTTGCATTTTTGTAACAAAAATGTGCAGTTTGCTAACGTCATTAACCTTGTTAACGGTTTGCTGACGTAACAGTCCTAAAATATAATTAAGTCCTAAGTAACACTTTTGCACAACCGTCTAACTGTTAGACGACCCAACTGAGAGCTATTTTTTTTCCAATTTAAGGATTACTTTTAGCAACTTAAGAGTGACATTTTTATGATTTAGGTCAATTTTATGAAAAAATAGCTCCTAAATTGGAAAAAAAATAGCCTCTCAATTGGGTCATCTAACTTAGACGGTTGCGCAAGTGTATTACTCAAGATTTAATTACATTTCAGGAGTGCCACATCAGCAAACCGTTAACAGAGATTAACGGTGTTTGCAAACTACACATTTTTGTGACAAAAGTGCAAACGTCGGAATATTTTTGTATAATTTTCAATTTGGGAATAATATTGTTTTATCAGGCATACTTGGGAATATTAGCATCCAATTTTCCTATGTTTTAAAATAAATTATTTATAGTAAGGATCATCTTAATCCAACCACTCAACATGAATAGTATTTTATTTTTAAGGGGTAACATACCTGACATGCACAGAAATTGTTTGTTGAGTTTAGACATGCTCATTCTAATGTTCATAAGCAAGCAAGCAACAAAGCACGTGACAAGCAAATAAAGTAAAACGATGAAGCAACGAAGAATACGATCAGTGCACGGTCGTGCTCGTGCTATTATTAGCACAACCATGCAGCTGCACTAACTGGGAGTTTTAATTATGTGGACAGCACGACCATGCCACTCATGGTACAACATTTCCGCCCATGCATGGCATGACCGTGCCAACCCATCATGAGCGTGAAGTCTATGATGCGGACTAGTTTGTGTGCGAGATAGAGTTTGGCAAGTAATTTGGCAAGAGTTGAAAAGTGCAGGAAGTGTCCTTTGCAAGTAATAGTTACCAAAACATCATTTAGATTAGTATTATTTAGTTGCAGTTCAAATTGTATCAAGATTAGTGTTATGGCAATTTTCCTTATCCGATCTAGTTGAAGTTTTCATATTCCAAGGCCTACAAATATGAGAATTGTAGGCCTTGGAATATTACAACTGTGTCCCAAACTCCACGAAATTGTTAGTTGTGTGATGGTGGGTTGTCGCTGACTCCAACAAAGTTAAGCAGCGGATAAATACTCTACATGTTTCACTCACACCGGCCACTATGTCCTAAGGTGTGTTGTAGCAAAGTCTAGTGTGTGAAGTATGTCATGATCATCAGCAATGGGTGGATGTTCAAGAGGTTCTCACACCATCATGTGTGTTAGCTCCTATCTATGAGAGTTCTAGAGGCAATTTAGGGTGCGTTTATTTCAACTAAAAGTATCTGAAATCAATTAAATTCAACTAAATTGAACTGAGCTGTACTAAATTGAGATGGAATTGAATAAGATGAAATAAATGACCACACCCTTAGTCAAGTCCAGGCTGTGTTTTGTTAGGCAATTAATAGTAAAGTAACAATTTTTTTTTTTTCGCAATTAAGTGGAAGTTAGTAGAGTAACATTTAATTCCATGGTTTTTACTCTCTTGTTAAGGAGAGATTTTCCATGTACATATTGTGTGTTTCTTGTTTTTATAGATAATTGAGAATTAAGACTCCCAATCAACACATATTTAAAAGACACCTATGATAAACATCTATTAGAGTCGAACCCCACAACACCCATTATCTGTGTGTTTCTTTGAATTATTAATTTTTGACAAGAAATAGTTAAGTTTTATTAACCATACTAACTTGTGTGATAGTATCATATTGTAAGACTATCTCCACCTTTTAGAAATGATTTGATAGTATACATCTATAATCATATGCTGTAAACTACTCTCTCCGTCCCGCTTTTAGCTTTCAAAAATCCCATATTTTTTGTTCCACTTTTAGCTTTTAAAATCCAAAAAATCCCATATCTTCCCTATAATAATAACACTCCACTAACTCACAAATACAATTAAAAAAATATACTTTCTCTCCCTCACAAAAAATATCCCTCTCTATTATTTTATTCTCTCACAATAATATCCCTCTCTATTACTCCATCCATCCCGCAATTAGCTTTCAAAACACCAATATTTTTGTCCCACAATTAGCTTTCAAAAACCAATATATCCCATAACTTCCCTAAAATACCCCTCCACTAACTTACAAGTATAATATAAAATTCAACTTTCTCTCTCCAATCACTTACACATCAATTATTTTATTCTCTCACACCAATATTTCCCTTTATTAATTTAATCTCTCACATCACATAAACCCCTTATTATATTAGATCTATAGTAAGGGCATTTATGTCCAAAACAACCTATCTTAAATCTTGTGCTATCACCCTTTATGAAAGCTAATTAAGGGGCAGATGGAGTATTTTACTTCTACAAGGACAAAGTTGGCTAAAAACTCTCACTATAATATATGTATCCAACCCATTTATAAAAGTTAATAACGGGACGAAGGAAGTAGTTATAAAGGTACAAA
>BSSO01004960.1:0-13753 GCA_030267885.1 Mesembryanthemum crystallinum | reverse complement strand
GTTGAAGGTGGATGAAGGTGGAGATGATTTTGGTGGTGTAAGGGTGTTTGGGATGTTTTGTGAGTTTAGGGTGCCCTTAAACACTTGAGATTTGCTCCTTGCTAATCACAATGGTGTTTTTTAAGAATGATTCTTTTAAAGAGATATTAGTTTTCTTAAAAAGGGCTCTTAAGTTTGCAAATGTGCTCTCTTAATGCTCTTTAAAAGTCCTCCTTTGAATGAAGGGGTTTAGGACGTATTTATAGGTGCAAAAATGCGGAAGGAGACGAAGGAAAACAGGTCCGGGACCACATGCTCCCACTACCAAACCGGCCTGGCGGTCTTGAGATCGGTCTGGCGGTCTTCCAGACCGGCCTGGCGGTCTTGAGACCAGACCGGCTTGGTGGTCTGAGGTTTGGCTTGGCGGTCTAAGGTTTAGCCCCGGCGGTCTGAGATTTTTGCTTTACGATCGATTGCTGATTGGTCGAGAACTCAAACGTACGTTGTACTTAAAAATCCTAATATGGTATGTATCCATGGATCTAGGTCCATTTGAGATTCACGAGAGATTTTAGGCGGATACTTGAACCGTTTACCGCTCCATGCTCGGTTTTGTGCCGAAATACAAATATGTCCATAACTTTTGATCCGAGACTCCGATTGAGGAGCCGTTTAAAATTTTTGAAAACTTAGAGCAAGGGCTACGTCATAAAAAGTCAAAATCTTTGGTAGGAGCCAAGGATGATCTTGCCTTAGGTGTTCATCATTTCTAAGTCTACTATTGTTATCATCATCGGGTAGGGCGAGGACTTTAGAGAAACCGATTAGGGTGTCTACACCACTGTGCCGAACGGGTAGGGTGTTTTCCACCGTGGTGACGGAGGTGGTGGTGTTTTTGGGTGGAGAAGTGAGTTGGGAGGTTTGGGTCTGAGGGGATTGTGACGGAGAAGGGTGGTGCGTTTGGTGGTGGTGATTCTCAGTAGTGTTAGGTATGCATTTCTTCTTCTTTTTCTTTTTAATGAGGTTGGGTTTGCATTTTAGAAAGAGATCAGAAATGGTGAGGGGAGAGTGGGAAGAAGGGTGAGACAGTGAGAGTGAGAGTGGGAGGAGGTTGAAAGATAGGTGATAATGGTGAGGCAATTGTAGTGGAGAAAATAATGGGGGAATTTTCAGAGATTTTAATCAGGGAGAAAGTAGGAGGTGCAAGTGGTGGGATTAGGGGAGATGAATTAAGAGCTGAGAGAACAGAGAAAAAGCAATGGAGGTGGGTAGCTATGATAGTAAAAGACCAAAAAACCCCTTTTATGACATCCTTTTAACAGTTTTGTTGATGGAGTTAATGGAATATAGTTAAGTGGTAGACCCGCAAGCGCAAGTGGTAGACCCGCAAGCGCACGGGTTTATCGAAGTAGTAAAAACTTATTGTATCCACAGGGACTCTATTGTAAATACTAGGCTATCTAATGAATTAGCGATCTAAATTGATTGAGAATTGGAATTAAGCGTGATAATGATCGACTAAAATAAACTAGTGACTAAACAAACAAATAACTAGAAGTAGCGATGAAATTAGAATTAATATAATAAATACTAGGATAGGAATCACAATCATGCCAACATGCTTAATAACACCCAATTACCCCCAAAATGATCAACAAACCAAGAAGATAACTACTACAATTATCCTACATCCTTTCAAAGAATAGGAAGTGCCTAATCATGTTAACAATCCTATATCTAGGTATCATTCACATAATCAAACCCATTAAGAATGGTAGTAGGTCCAAAATCTCAAAGGGTTAGGATCCATTTTCATGGCATCAAACCCTAAGTTCAAGCATTAGTTATTCAATACCCATTACTATCTTTCAATAGCTAACAAGTATCTAAAAAGAGAAAAAATGCCGATCAAGCATTTTATCAAACATATGGCGTGCTAAGCTCAAATCAAGGGGAAAGTGATAATCAAATGGGGATTGGGGTTATTCAAGCACAATCAACACATATTGGGGTTTATCCCATCTTAGCATGAAAATCTACTCACAAACCATGGCAATGATCAAAGAAAAGAACATCTCATTCAATGACAAGCCCATGTCCAAGAGTAGAGAAACCAACATTAAAAGGATTAAGAGAGATAAGAGTACAGATTCTTACAACCAAGTTGAGGATCTTCACTAATACAAGCTTAAATCTACCACTAGCTAATGAAAAGATTGAGTCTTGGACAAAACTATAAAGGAAAATTGGATTTGAATAATCCAACTTTTTACCCATCAACCAATAATAATCCAACCTTCACTAATAATAATGAATAATCCAACCTTTTCACTTTTGTGTTTCTGATGCACCCAACTTAACGGCGTTAGAAAATCCATCAAGTTGGTTGCACTCTCTCTCCTCCTCTCTATCTCTCTCCCTCAATCACACCACCAACACAGCCCCCCCATCCACCTTCTCCCCTATGACCCTGCTAAATCCTATCCCCCTCCCGTCTCTGCACCCCACGCCTCTTCCCCTCCATTTTTCTTCTTCTCCACTATCTCTTTATTTCTCTTTCATCTACACATAATACAATTTCCAAGACTAACTTTTTGTTCTTTGACTTTTGCACTTCAATAGAAATCACTACACAAGTAACCATGCCACCCTCTTCTCTTCAATTTTTCCGCTTAATTATTCATAATATTTTTGAGTTTGTTTGAATTTTCTATTTTTATCATTTATTGCTCTATTTATCGAACTAATGATTCTAGCTGAATTGCGTTGTTTCAGTCTCTAAATTCTTTGGTGGGATTTGGGTTTTATCATGTTTCTCTCTCTCTCTTCTCTCTGAGATTGTTTCATATCTTGGTGCTTTTGAGTATGCAGTACAAGGCGGTTGTGTAAATCAAATAAGTGGGAAATGGGAGGGGAGGTGGCGGGGAAGGGGAAACGGAAGGGGAAGGGGAAGGGGAAGGGGGTTAGGGAGGTGGTGGGGCAGAGACGATGCAAATGAAGAGAGGGTAGGGAGCAGAGGAAGGGAGGTGGGTTGGGATAGGGTTGGGGGGGGGAGTTAGAGAGATAGTGGGGAGGAGAGAGATTGCCACATCAACCAACTTGACGAATTTTCTAACGCTGTTAAGTTGGGTACATCAGAAACACAAAAGTGAAAAGGTTGGATTATTCATTATAATTTGTGAAGATCGGATTATTATTGGGTGATGGGTAAAAGGCTGGATTATTCATTATAATTTGTGAAGATCGGATTATTATTGGGTGATGGGTAAAAGGTTGGATTATTCAAATCCAATTTTCCAACTATAAAAGACTAATCCTAAGCAAGTTGAGAGAAAAAGATGAAGAGTTTACCCTAAAATGAAGCTTGCATCCTAAAATGAAGCTTAGCCTTTAAGTGTGCCCAGAAATGAGGTTTATAAAGGGTTTACATGTCAAAAATCCCGAAACATGGGTAAAATAGGCGAAACATGGCTTCAACAGGTGAAACATGGCCTCCCCATGTCTCACTATAGGGCCTTTTAAAACGGAGAAACATGAGTTGGCAGGCGAGACATGGGTTGCCCATGTTTCGGCCGATCATCCCATAGATGAAACTGGAAACCACCAATTCACTCTTTATTTGCTCCTTGATGTGAGACATGGCCATGCTTCAATATGGACAACCCATGGTTGGTTCTTTGGGGCCTTGTCTTGATTTTCTTCACTTTCTTTACCATTGCTTTCTTAAATCTCGATCTCTTTCATCTCTTAAAGTAACCAAAAGCCATGATCAAGCATGTTTGGCTCCGATTTTGTTCCCTACACAAAAAGACAAACAAAAAGCGTAAACCAGAACTAAAAGAGTTAAAACTAAGCTAAAATAGTATCAAAATAAAGATAAACTAATACGAAAAGTAACCGAATTGTATACATATAAACCACTTATCATTAAGTGAAAATATTTTGCAATGCATAGGGCACCAAAGTGGGAATATGCAAAATTTAGGTCACCAAAAATGATTATGCAATACCCAGGTAACTAAAGTGGAATTTTTCCTTTTCTTTTGGGAGTTAGGTTTGAATTACAGAGAGTTAGAGGTTAAAGATGGCTCGAGGCGTCATATTTACACATAGCAAATAACAAGATAAGTGGTTAGGTGGGTTAGGGAACTGGACGAAAAGATAATGCTATGTCACGGAACATACATTGACAAACCCCAGTGGCACCATGTAGAATAGGAAAATAAATTACACCCATATAGAATTTTTCAGACTACAGTGGCACCATGTAGAATATCCCTATAATAATCCTATGACCAAGTTATCCATCTTTATTATAGGTTGTAATAAGTGAAAGTTTCAACTATGTACAGTTGATATTATGATACATGTAATAAAGAAATTTGATTTCATAAATACCATTTTTCCATTTGTAAATTATAATTTGATAATTATAGCAGTTTACATATGGTATTATATTAATTTTAATTATAAAGTATCAATATATATAAGATAATTATAAATGAAAACAAGATACCCCGTGTATCACACGTGTATGTATACAGACTAGCTCCTTGCAACGCAAGGGCATGCAACTAGTTTTAAATTAATACATATTATTGCCCAAGGTTGTCAAAGCCATAACAAGAAAGAGCAACAACTAAACACTAAATGTTATCTCAATTACTAAGTAAAGAAACACCAGGTTCAACTTTGCCCTTGAATTTGTTCTGGTGCGTGCAAATTTAGAGTTTGTTATATGAACAAGCTTGATTACTTTTCTTCTTATGAAACTTTGAAAATGTGGGCTTATAAAGTTGTGGCTGAGTAGGTGCGATGTAAGAGCTCTTGAATCTAGTATTCTACTATTCTTGCATTGAACCTTGGATTTATAACTCGAAACCTAGGTGTTGAGTGTAAAAGAGATGTAGAAATCCGAATAGCAGCTTGAAATGTTGTTAGTTACGGTAGTTTGCTGAACAACATCCATAGGCCCCGTTTGGTTTGCATTGTTTGGGTTTCAGGAATGGGTTTAGTATCGTCCAAACCCATACCCGCTGTTTGTTTGCATATGTAGATGGTCCAAACCGATTGTCGAGTCCGGTCTCAAACCCCTGTAGAATCGACTTCTCAATCCGTCCTCCCCCTTCAGTTTGGTCATTCCCCCCCTCCCGGTTTTATCACTGTCGTGGAGATGTCGCAGCCGCCATTCAACCTCCCATGAGCAGATCTAAAGCAACACTCAAGACTTGCAATTGCGAAAATGGAGAGAGGAGGAGAAGAAGACGACCACCATTTTCCTTAGTTGCCACCTCCAAATCCAAAAAATTAACAAATTGAAACACTTACTTGTAGTTTGAAACTGCCAAGAAGATAAATGAGGGAGGAGAGAGAAAATGGTGGAAGATGAGTGATGGAGGAGAGAGAGAAATGAGTGATAGAACAGAGGAGACAATTGAGTGAGGGAAGAGAGAGAAATTGGGGTGAGTTAACAAGGTGGATGGGTTGTTTTACTTTAATTTTTTATTGTTTGATGTAATTTTAAAACAAAATAAAAGAAATATTTTTATATTAGCAACCAGACAAAGTTATCAGGTATGGGGTTTTAATTCCAAACCACACCGATTTGATTCCTTATTCCAAACCGATACCAAGTTGTGAACCAAATGACACCTTAATGTTCATTGCAAGCTTCTCTTTGATAGGCCCATTCTCCTCCACAAAGGTGGTAACCTCCCAAGGAACTCTTTCATGGCCCATCACAACCAAATTATAGGTGGACTCAATGTCTTCCTTAAAGTTGGTAATAGTTAAATCAAAAGCAACTTCATGTAATGACGATTGATAAAAATTATAGAAAAGAAGGTTGATTTTTAATGGACACAAATTGTCATCAATGACAAATAAGAAGGTTGACTGAAATCAGCCTCATGCCCTTTAATAATCATCATATACAAAAAAGGAATCGGACATACCAACTATCATTCATATTCATGATGATTAAATATGAACAATTGTAACACTAGATTTTTTTTCCCCTATTATTGAGCTTATACACACTTTATTTGATTAAATATGATAGCTTACTTTGATGTTATAATTGTATAAATAGCCATTCTTCCCATGATTTATTCTCTCATTTTAATATTTTTATGATGGTGTCAATTAATAGAAAAACAAAACATAACATTACATTCAATAAAAACCAGTACATTGCACATGTCACAAAACTAGTTTATTTTAATTGTCATAATCTTATTAAGCTAACAACATTAGCTTTCGTATGGTTACAAGGTACAGTATATGTTTTGCTTAAAGTATAAGGGTACCATACACATGAGGTGTTTGCCTCATCGGTAAACAAATTTTAACTTATACACAAGGTCACAGGTTCAAATCTCCTGGGGAGAACTTACACAAATTTATACATAAAATATCCGAGACAGTGCTTTAGAAGGTGCTCTTTAACCACGCCCAAGGACTTCCTCCTTCCCTAGAAAATTTCCTTTGTCGAAGTACAGGGGTGCCTTACCCGTTATTCCGATCATGAAACTAACCCAATTCAATCCGAACTGAACCTGATTAATTGCGATTGGAAAAAGCTCCACCGAGCCTAAACGGAGCGTTACTTGGCCAATTCCCAGGTGATTTCCCTTGATTATTCTTTTGGGAAAAACGCAGTCGATAACTAAACACACTCTACTTCTCCTCTCCTCTCCTCTCTGCTCGACCTTCTCACTATCTGACTGTCTCTCTCTCCTCGCCCCACACTCTCTCTCTCATCGCGTAACGCCGGCAGCCAGCCACACCACGCTGGCGCCGGTGTCCCTCCTCTCTCTCATTGACCCCACGAGGAACATAACAGAGCTCGTTCTGTCTTCTCTTTCACTTCTCTGGCTACTGATTACAGAACAAAATCATGGCACCAAGAGGGAGAAGGACACGCAAAGTATGTTGTCAATTTCTCACATTCTACTTTCTTCACTGCAATTTCTTCTTCATTTTAGGGTTTCCTTTTGTTTTTTTAATTTATGTTTTGATAATTTTTTGTTTCCTCAAGGTGGGTCTCAAGCGTATGGACGCTGCCATTGACGCTTTGTCGCCTATGGGCTTCTCCCCTGATCTAGTACGCCATAAAGTTAAAGAACTACTAAAAGTAGGTGTTTTTTAAGATGTTCTTTCTCTGCAAGTTTGCTCTATTATCTGAGTATGTGAGATAGGAGAAATGTTTTGTTGGTCTTTATGATATCTGGTGATTGTAGGTGTATGATGGTGATGAAGGGTGGGTTTTCATCGAGGAGGCCTCTTACAAGCTACTGATTGAGAGTATTTTGGAGGACCAAGAGGGAGAGCATTGTGAGGAAGGGGAGCCTTCTTTTAAGGTACAAGTTGTAGCTAGTTTGTTTACACAGGTATAACTGTTTAAACCTTTAGACGACCCAATGACTTTTTGCAATTTAGGGGCGGTGGATTTTAACAACTTAGGCCAGTTTGTGAAATTATCCTAAATTTTTAAAAAGTCACCCATAAGTTTCTAAAAGTCGCCCCTAAATTCCGAAGTAGTCACCCTATTTTGGGTCGTCTAATGGTTAGACGGTTGCATAAGAGTGTTACTAGTTTGTTTAGATGCACTTGGTTTTGCTGAACTGTGAAAAACTTGCAGGATTTTGAGAGAAATTGGAAATGGAAAAAAACGACTTAGTGGTTTCTTTAGCTCTTATAATTAGACTGAGAGCTCTGCTTGCAGATGTACAGTGTTCAACTTTTTAGTATACATAACCTCTAAAACAAAACACAAAACCTTTTAATTACTGCTAACAACTCTGTTGAAGAAATCTATATGTTGTGCAAAGGGGAAATCAAAACATCTCTCCAAAATATTTTCAATCTCAACCTGTTGAAGTGTTGGGTCTGAAGATATGATGCTTAATCTTGTATGGTTTGTTTCATCTTGACAATTATATGTTATTGGTTTTTTAACGCAACACATTTGTCCCACATTGGCTATGTGAGTGTTTCCAGTCCCCTTATTTTGTAAAATTCATGCTAATGATAAAAGGTTTGTATTTGTACCCGGGTAAGGACAAATAGCCGAAATGCCCTGGTTTGTATGAAGTCAGTTGTTAGGGCTGACATCATTAACTTAGTGGAGTAAAAATGTAAAGCAGGTATTTGGATTGATTTGAACCCTTAAGTATTTTTCATTGGTGGTCGAAAGTTAACAAATTGGGTGCTCTTCAATTCAATTATTATAACAATTGTGCTTGTTTTAAAGGATTCTTCCAATGACGATAGAACACAAGGGGGTCTGGATACAGCAGAGGTTGTCCCATCATGTGTAGCTAATGGATCTCTGTGCTCTAACCAAAATGCTGCATTGCTAGGTACTACAACAGGTAATTGGACCACTTTCTATTTTACCCTCATGTTCAATGATTATGGTCTTGGAAATGCTAGAACCTTGAGATGTGTACTCATTTATCTATCATCATCTAATGAGAAAATAACCATGATCCACTTGCTTTGGTTAGGAATCTGTGAATGTTTGGTAAAACATGATCTTAGAGAAGAGATGTTTTATGTTGCTTTCCTGCATTCAGGACTACGTCTTTTATTGAATGAGGGGAAACAAGAGTAGAAGTTAGTAAGCAAGTCTTTCAATTTCTGTGACCATGCTGTATTCTTCTTTATTAATGTTTCGGTCTCGTGCCATAAAGATCCTAAGGTGGCAAGAACCAGACTATATAAAAGAAAACAGAACACTAATGGCAGTTCAAAGGAAGTAAAATAAACAGAATGTAAGTTTGATAAAGTCTTTCTGTTAAAAGAGCAAGGTGAGTTGCTTTTCTTGTTAGAAACAATGACGCCATTGTGCAGGTTGAATTCTATTTTTATTTTATTTTATTTTATTTTTTGGGTGGATATACGACCAATATCCTCAAAAAGCAACCTTTTAATTGATAACTCATGACTGAAATCTATGAATTTTTTTTACCTCTGATGTTGGACTCTTCCAACATCCACTACTTCAGTTTCCCATCAGCCCACTTTAGATTGTAGACTTTCCTGATCATGTTTGACAGCCGGATCTTGACATAAAGGGAATGAGAAATACCAGTAATATATTTTCTACTAATCAGCTACTTTTTACTTTTCTCATTGATTGATAACTTTGTCTATCAATTTGGGTAAAGTGCTTTATCTTCTTGCCTTCTTGGGTTGGAATAGTGTTACTTTTGTGGATATATAAACTTGTGTACGTTGTTTCGTAGCTTTTTGATCAAAGGATTAATCTTGCTGTTATAGACAATTAGACATGTAATTGACTGAATGTCATCTCCATTGTAATTGCAGTATGACTTTCAATATATGATTAATAGTATCATTTAAGTAAAAAGGCTGAATAAAATAATATATTTTTGGCAGAGGGGTAACTTAAACATGAGGACGTTAACCTTGACCGCTAAATGAGTTCCATTAGATATTGGTTACATGCAATCTTTTCATGATAGAGCGCACCTCATGATAGAGTTGGAGGAACTCACCTCCTTTCTTAGTGCTCTAGACTCAACCAATCTTCTTTTTAGTGCTGTCTCGTGGGTTTGGGTGAGGTCTCATTGGGGTTCTTTTTTTCCTTTGTAAGTCCTTCCTTCATTGTCTTGGCCTCCCCTCTTGATATCCTCAATTCCCTCTTGCTAATTTCATATGGAATTTTAAGGCCCCTTCGAAGGTGCGTGCCTTTGTTTGGACATTGGTAATAGGCAGGTTGAACACTTATGATTTGTTGCAACGGCGAAGACCCGGGTTGGCTCAGTCACCAGAAGTCTGCGGTGTGTCACCACTCCAGTGAGACTGCTTTGCGTTTGTTCTTGCATTGCGATTTTGCTCGTACCTTGTGGACTAGGTTATTCAGTATTGATGTAGAGTGTTTGTTTGCCATATGATACTATCTTATAGCACCTATAAGGTTGTTCTTTATGTTTTGTCGGGGAGAGGTAAGGTTGTTCATTATGTTGTGTTGGGGAGAGGTAAGGAACTCAAGATGTTGTGGAGGTGTGCTTTTATGGCGATCTTGTGGCTGGAGCCGAACTCTAGGGTCTTTAAGGGGGTTGATATGCCACTTGATTTAGTTTAGGATTGTGTGGTATCTTGGCTTCTTTATGGACTAAAGTAGCTGGAACTTTTAAAGCAGTCTCTTTTACCAATGTACAACGCACCATTAGCCGATTTGTAATTCCCTTTTCTATTTTAGCGGATACCTTGTCCTCTTAGCTTGTAACTCTATTTTCTTTCATTAATAAATAAAAATTCCTTATCGAAAAAAAAAATCGTTACATGCAATCTTTCCTATCCACAAGGGTTTCTTGGTCAACTTCACACACTTTAAAAAGCGGTGTCAATAGCATGACGATGAACCTGAGGAATTTAGAGGACGTACCAAGGTCAATGTGAATCAGACCCTCAAATTGACGATTCGGGGACAATACTTCGAAATGCTTGAGTATATTTGGATTCCTAAACCTACATAATTATGGTCGTGTGTAAGAATAGTTTATTTTGTTATGTAATAAATCAATAGGGTTCAGATGGGGACTTGGTTGGGGACATTTCTATTTTTTGATATTCTGAATGTGTTGGAATGATCAACTACGAATGGAACTGGATTTGTATGGAAAAATTGCCGCCAAACCCCCTATATAATTCGGCTTTTGTGGAAAACCCCCCTATAAAAAAAAACTTGTAAGGAACCCCCTATATCACCAAAATCTTTTAGTAAACCCCATCTCCGGCCATTTTCAGAATTTTCCGGTGTGTTTTCATTTTTTATGACCGTTTTGCCCCTGTGTAATAGTTATTTACCATTTCCCTTTATTTTACACTGTTTAATGCTACTAACCCAACCCACTTCTTCCCACCTATGTAATCTCTCTCATTCCCTCAATCTCTCTCCCTCAATTCTCTCGTTTGGGTTCCATATGAAGATCGAATTAATTGAAGAATTGACAAGTTAATTTTTGTCCCCGGTCATCTCAGTATATGTGTTAATTTATCTCATCTCACTCTATTGTTTGTTATTGATAATTAGGCTAGATATTAAATTGAGTGAATTGGGTTTTGTTGATTGTGATAATAGAAGATTTTAGGTTGAAATTGGTAGTTAAATTGAGTAGCATTAAACCGGGTAAAATAAAGAGAAATGGTACATACTCCCTCCGTTCTTAAAACAAAGTTACTGTCACTATTCATTTTGGAAATTTTGATGAAGCAAAGTTACTAAAATGCCCTTGCGTAGGGAAGTTTTGCTTTGTTTGAGATAATTACTTAGGAAGTATATTAATAATGATTAATACAATAATATGATTAAGTAACAATTACCAACAATTTAATCATACATGTTTGACAATGATTAAGGAAAGAAGCGATTAAGTCACTAATACGAAAATTGATTAAGCCTAATTAAGGCAACAATATGAAACTGAACTTGATTTTATTGATTGGGTGCTGTACAATGCCCAAAATCTGGGTTACGTGAATTCGAAAAAAAAAAAAAAAAAAATTGTGAAACTTACAATCATAATCTGTGAAAAATTACAATCACACCTATATTTACATTTCTATACAAGGGAGATAAAAACTGAAAATAATTTAAGAATCCCACCTGTACCTGAATTCAACAACAAACTCAAACAATTTTAAACTCAAACAATTTTTGTTAGCAATACACATGGGAATTGAAATCTGAAATTTTTTCAGATTTGAAATACTCAACCCAGTAAATAAAACACACAACTTCCAAAACCCAAACCATACATTTATTTTACAGAGCATCAAATCAAACACCCAAACCCACCAATTAACCAATTAACCAACATTTTTGGCGATTTCTTCCCCGATTTCGCCTTCACTGTCAAAGATATCCTCGTCTTCATCTGGATACGTCTCAAGAAATTCCCAAAATTTGTCAAGAGTATCCCAAGGGCCTTAGTCACCCATAATTTGTTTGAGATGTGAAGAAAATCAAACAGATATAACCTTACAAGGTCAGATCCAAGCGAAAAACTAAAAGATCGAATGCTTTTGGCGAGTTTTTACCCAACAACTTACAATGTGACCACCGAAAACGAAGTTAAGGGGTGAGGAGTGTTTGATTTTGGAGAAATAAAAGTAATATTTGAGTTTTGGGTGAAAGAATCAGAAGATAACCGTGTTTGATGAGAGGAAGAGGGAGAAAGAATGGCGGTTTTTAGGCTTTTTATTCAAGAACTAGAGAGAGAAAGTTATGAACTTGAGAGAGGGAGGGATGAACGGGATGAACTAGAGAGAGAGGGAGATGAGATGAATGAAATCAGAAAATTGGGGAAAAGGGATGAAGTCAGTAAGTGGGGAAGCTTCTACATTAGGTTTATTAGGAGTGGGTGGGATATTTAGTGGGGGATCATTGAATGGGTTAAATTTGTGTAATTTTATTTTTTGTTTTTATGATTTAGAGTGACTAAGGGTAATATTGTCCATTCTAGGGATTTTTATGTCTTAAAATGGAAGGCGTAACTTTGATTCAAGAACGACCCTAAACGGAAAGAGTAACTTTGTTTCAAGAACGGAGGGAGTAACTATTAGACAGGGGCAAAACGGTCATAAAAAATGAAAACTCACTGGAAAATTCAAAACGTGGCCGGAGAGGGGGTTTACTAAAAGGTTTTTGTGATATAGGGGGGTTCCTTACAAGTTTTTTTTTTTTTTTGTTTTTTTTTTTTTTTATAGGGTGTTTTTCACAAAAGCCGAATTATATAGGGGAGTTGGCGGCAATTTTTTCTTATTTCTTATTGGAGGATGTACTTCCAGGTCTGGACAATCTAGGATGCAAATATCCAAGGTTGCCTACTTGCTAAAAATATTTTATGGTGATTGAATGCAAGGCTAGTTGATAGGATACTTGCAAGTAAAGGTGGTAACTAGGTGGGTCGGGTTTGGGTCAGGGTCATTTTGGTTTCAAGTCATTCTCAGTTTGGGTAACTCGGTTCACATGATTATTCGGGTTGAATTAGGTTTGTACTAATGTCGAGTTTCGACTCACTTTTAGGTCATGTTATTTCGGGTTTCGAATTAACTCAGGTCAAGCTAGTTTGGGTTTTGATTGACACGGGTTGTGGTTTAAATTGAATTTCATGTTTTTTCAATATGAACTAGGCTTAAGTTTCACAGTTTATAAAGTCAATATAGTGTGACATTTCTATTTATGTGAATTCTATACGGTAATAATGATAATTTGTTACTATTAAATCTCACAAGTTCAAAGTATTCAAGTATCAGCTACATTTTGCTTCGGGTCAATTTCGATATGTGTTCAATTTGGATCGGAGGCTATTGGTTTCGGGTCTATTCAGTTATCGGATTAATCGGACATCGGGTTGGACCTGATCAAAGCGGGTCGGTTTTGGATAATACTATTTTGATATAATTTCATATGTCTGATGGGCGGGTCTTGGGTGGTTCAGTCGGGTCAGGTTTGGGTAGGTTTACCTGCAACTGCAAGGGACTATCCTCTATTGATAGTACTTGGAAAGAAAAAACTAAATGGATGAATGCTTAGCTTCATAACCCAAATATAGGTTTTACTTTTGGAAACTCTAATCCCAAAGACTGCCATCAATGTTAGTAATGCTTAAGCAGCCAGGGGATAACATGGAAATGAGACTACTCTATGGGGGTGTTTGGTAAATGGCTTTTGGGTTGGCTTTTGGCAATTTTGGCTTGTTTAACCAGTCCACCAGCCAAAGAAGGTGTTTGGTAAGTG
>BSSO01004959.1:0-13753 GCA_030267885.1 Mesembryanthemum crystallinum | reverse complement strand
TTCTCTCTCTCTCTCTCTCTCTCTCTCTCTCTCTGGGATAACAAAATTAAATAGATTTTTGTTAAACACAAAACTCGATCTATCAAAAGAGCTTAATAAGCTTGCCATGGATTGCACTGATTAACCCAAATCAGATGCTCTAATGTTGACACCATAGAAATGAAATGCTATTGAATTTATTGGTTGGGTGGCTGCAACAAACTGATGACAAGTTATTGAAGTGAAATAGGCAAAGAGAGAAGAGGGCAGGGGAGGTAAGGAGGTTTTCCCAAAAAAAAAAAAAAAAAAATTAATCATTTGAAATACTAAATTATAGGTTTTGGAAATAGAAAATCATAGAAAATAAAGCTAGATGGGTAAAAATTATAGTAATCATTCACATATCTAAAGTTAAACTCGCACGCTTTCTGATGGATGAGTATCAGGAAGAATTTTATTTTGTTTAGAAGTCTTATATTTAGTTTCCTAATTTAATTTAGAGTCAATAAAGTAAAGATATTATAGGAGTCTTTTAGGAATATTATCTTTTAGGAAGTTTATCATTTAAGAGTATTAGTTTGATTTACTTTACTAGTTTGATTAGTTTCCTAAGACTAGTTAGTTTCTTTTGTGCAAGTTAATATTCCCTACAAATAGGGCTCATTGTAATCATTTAGAGAGGGAGTGGAGTTTACGTGATTAAGTTAAACATTGAGTTTAGCAATAGGTTCTTGCGTAGAACTTTTTAGAAGGCTTGTGAGTTTTCCTAGTTTCCTTAATCTTACGAGGTTATTGAAACGCCCAAGATTAATTTCTCTTGGTGTTGCGACTTTATAGAGGAGTTATCTTGTTTATCTTTATTACTTTGTTCATAAACACAAAATATCAAAAATATTTATTGTTTTGTACGCTTTCGCATTCTACATCAATTCGTATCAGAGCGTTCCATACGCATCAGAGTGGTATCAGAGCTAGTTTTACAGTTTCCTCAAACTTCAAATGATCCAGTTGAGTGGATTATTACAATTACAATCGCCATCTAGCAAGGGTTCGTGAACTTGTTAATCTCGTCAAGAAATTCGCAACTGTTCGTCTGGTCAGCAGAAATTGCTTCTCGTATTTGATTGAGCCAGTACACTTTTTTGAAGGCAAACAATATTCTAAGAAACACTAGTTAAATTTTAGCTTACTGGCACCACATTCTTTTTCCCAAATTCGATCATTTGCTACTGGTTTTGGGCGTTATCTTGTTTTTCTAAATTGGAAATTTGTTCTAACGCTGTGAAACAAGAACACTATGACTTCACCATGGAATTATAGGTATGGCTTTTGTGTTAAGTTTAAAATTGGATGGGATGCATTGTTCTAATGATTTCTGTCTATGGCTTGAGAAGATTGATAGATTGTTTTCTCGTTATGAGTTTGAGAGTTATGAGCAAGTGAAGATTGTGATTTCTACCTTAAGGAGATCCGCTCTACTTTGGTGGGAATCTTTGAAAGCTCAAAGAAAACTTATGGGGAAAGACAAAATCATAACTTGGAGCCAATTGAGAAGAGAACTTAAGAAGAGATTTTTGTCAACAACCTACAACCAATCTTGTTCATGTGTGTGTTGTCTTGAAGAAAAACTTGATCTTTTAAAGCTTAAGTTGACGGAGTGCCAACGGGTATTCTCTGCATTAAAGGAAGAAACAACCGATTCTTCACTTCATCCAATTCAAGACCTTATGATTGAGCAAGATGAAGTTCAGAAGGTTATTTTTCAAGTTGATGTGGAAAATGCGCATAATAAGGAGTTCTTGGTTAAAGATTAAGATGTCATTGAAAAATCTAATCTTTATGGTTCTTTAGAAGGCATGGTTCCTTTTGAAGATTTACATGAGAAAATCAAGTTGGATTTTGATTTAAAAGAACCTATGTTGGTTCTTGCAAACCCAGATTAAGAGTTGTACACAATAAAGGTAACAACTGTTGAACCTGTTCTACAGACTGTCCCACATACAGTTCCATATGCAGTTCCGAAAACAGTTCCACTGATTATTTCGCCTACTCCAATTTTGAGTTTTATGTTTGACAAGATTCATGAAGGAGGCCGGAATGACAAGGATGTTATTATGACCACGGATGCTTTGGAGAAATCTTATATAGGAACGATTCATGTTCCTCGTTCTCTCAATGTTCCACCATTACAGGTCACTCATACGTACTTGAAACTTGATGGGAGGAAATCATGGAGGAATATCTCAAACCACAATGCTGTAGTTCCATACATTGGTGATCCGATGAAGGCACAGGTACCATAAGCTTTTATTCACTATATGCTACAAGGGTATGAATTAAACCCTATCTTGAAATTGCCTTTGATGCAATTTAACTCTCATGCCATTGATTTATTTTGTGAGACTCATGCCTGGTTGAATGTTGAATGCATAAATGTCATTCTTTCGTTGGGAGTTTATGGGAGGAAGCAAATTATGTTCACCATGACATGACTAATTATTATGTGGTTTTCATTGGTGTTTCTTCTTTGTTACTCGATGAACTTTTGGTGATTGTGTGATTTACTATTCATGATGGGTTCAAGAGTAATTACTCCATGGTTGATGTTGGGAAGCAACTTGAATTAACTATTTTATTCCCCACAAAAGAACCTAATTTTGAAACTTGGAGGGTTGTGAGAAAAACTCCAACTAGAGTGATACACGGGGAGAGTATAAACTTTATCATGGAAGGATTGAGTGTCCCCTACTTGAGAATGTTGATGATTTTCTACATGTGAGTAAGCCGTATTTGAAACAACCTATGCTCAGGTGGATGATTTTTGGCCAAATGCTGAACGAAGATTATGATGAAACTGTTCCACTGTTTGTTCCCTTCCTTGTTTACTCCACTATGATTTGTTATGGTTGGGTGATATCTACATGGATATTTGGTGCTATTATGAGGTGTATGATGATGATACTTGTCTATGATGATATTCTGGTGAGACGATCTATTGAATGGGTTATGCAACGGAAGAAGAGTTTGTTGGTTGTTCCTTATAACAAATATCTCTATAAGCTTGCAAAGTGGATAATTTTGTTTTGTTTTTTTCGAAGTGCTTGCCTATATTTTCACTCTTGATCTGGTCATCATTAAATATCAACTTGATTGCGATCTAACTTCTTCATCAGTTCATGAGAAAGGTGTTATTGCTTTTGATCGAGGCCCTATTTCAATTGATGTTCCTTGTCAAAACATGACACATGAGTGGGTTTCTAATTTTTGGAACCTCAAAGCGAGCTATAAGCTTATGATACTCTTAGTTGCTGAAGAAATTTTAAAGAGGTCTAAAGAACGGCACAAGAAAGAAGATATCAAAGATATTTGAAAGAACGTTTTATTTTCATTCTCTTATGTTCGTTCATGGAGTGTGTTCTTATTACAAGGAAGGCTACTTGGAGTAATCATGCTAGGTCAAGTTTGAAGCTTCTTTTGTATGACCTCGAATTGAGGACGATTCTTTTCAAAGAAGGTGGGGTATGGTACGGGAGCATCTATGAGTAACAACCAAGGAACAAACAAGTGTGATTACAACATGTTTCTTAGGTGGTTATCACTTGAACTGTCTTTTACTATGACTGTTACTTGGAGTTTTTATATGAGATCTGGTTTAAAGTTACTCTTGTATGATCATCGTCGATTTGGAGGATTTGAGGGTGAAGTTGGTTCCTCAAGTTGTTCCACAAAGACAGCTAGGCAAAATGAGAAACTAGCGCTGGGAACAAGCACATTTGCAGGCTACGAGCTACTCAATATAACCGTGCAAGAGTTGGGTGGAGTAAATTGTTTGGCACGTGATTTGGGTATCAATATACTAGTTTTGGAGTTTGGATAATTTTTGGAAAGTTGGAAGAAACTCGTTTTGGAAGAACTTGGGCGCCAAGCAACTTCGGCAAGTTTCCTGCTTCCATTAGCTAGGACTGTTCTAGTTGTAATTCTAGCAACTTTCCTAATTGTATTAGGACTTTATTTCTGATTTATTTTATTTATTTTAGGCGTATTAGCTGATGGAATTGTGTATTTACTTTCCTAATTTTAGGAGAGAATAATAGTACTTGGGTAGCTTTAGGAAAGTCCATAGTTGAGTCTAGCTTGGTTTTCTTATTCTAGTTGGAGCCTTATTTTTATTTGCCTATATATATGGTTGGTTGTAATCAACAAATAGACACATACACAAATGTTTTGATCATTGAATGAGAATTATAAATTCAGTCTTCGTTGAAGTGTTCCTCATCTTTATACCTTCATTGGTTGGTGACGATATTTCTTGAGTCATTAAACTTTGTGGGTGGAATTTGTTCCTTTAAACAAAGTGGGTGACTTACGTGAGATCTTTATTTCGATTCTTGGTGGCTTAGCCTTTAGAGAAACCGAGTGGTGATCTTACTTATCCTTTTATGTTTTCTATTTGTTTTTCCTTGTCACTCATATTGTTACCATCTTGTTTCGTGAGTTATTGTTTTATTCTTTCGTTTCTTTCGACACACAAACCCCCCAAAATAAGTTCTTTATTTCTTTTGTAATTTTGCTGCTACAAAAGATTCAATCTTGGTTTGTTAATTCATTCGAGTTCTTCATTAGAGTTTAAAATACGCGTCACTTTCTCCATCAATCTCCCAAAAATGAAATTTTCATGCATGCATGAGATTTGTGGTTGCATCTATCTCGCCATTGACAAACCAGTCAGTCCAAAATAAATCAAAAAAATAACTCCACAAATAAAGTTTGATGGATTAGCTTCATGATGAGAGATTCAAACATGTGATGATTCAAACAAGCACACAAATGAGACAAAGATGATAAAAGAGAAGGGGTAATAAAGGTAGCAACATCATCACAACAAAAATTAGAGATGAAATCAAGGAATAATAAGGCAGTAGTTAGTGCGAAGCACCAGGTTTAAAGTTTTGTTTTCTGTTTTTCACCTTTGTATTGAGTTTATTAACGAAATTATATATTTAATGTAGATAATGTTGGAAATAAAGGAGTGTACTCAATCAAAGAAAAACAACAAACGAAAAATCTTATCTGGAAACTATTGTGCCGTGAACAGACCACTGTCTTAAAAGACGATTTTGCCTAGCCTCGGGTGCAAGCTCTCTCGGGCGGCCGTCCTCCAAGATTAACACAACTCCTATTTAGATGTGTACTCACAAAGATCGGATGGAGTAACCAAATTCTCTTGTTGAAATGGAAAACAAATTTTTGGAATAGTGGACCAGTTTCTCAATATTTTTTCTGTATCAAAACAGTTTCTCAATATTTTTTCTGTATCAAAACAGTTTCTCAATATTTTTTCTGTATCAAAACAGTTTCTCAATATTTTTTCTGTATCAAGATTCTTTTCAGACTTCACATAGTCCAGTGATATCACTCCACTAGCCAGCAGCTCTTTCACTGCCTTTTGTCGTAGTCTTATGTGTCTATTTTTGCCATTGTGTGCCTGATTCTTTGCAACTCCAATGGCAGCTTGAGTATCACAACGTAAAGCGACTGAAGGTGCTGGCTTCCTTCACAATGGGACATCCGCTAACAGGCTTCTTAGCCATTCTACCTCACGGCTTGCTAATTCAAGAGCAATGAATTCAGATTTCATAGTAGATATAGCAGTACAAGATTACTTACAAGATTTCCATGAAATAGCTCTTCCACCTAATGTGAAAACATATCCACTAGTGGAATTAATCTCATCATTATCTGATCTCAATTGGCATCAATATATCCTTCTAGTACACTAGGAAGTTTACCAAAGTGTAAACCCCAATCCATGGTACCTTTCAAATATTTAAGCAATCTTTTCAATGCATTCCGCTGCTTATGATTGGGATTATGAGTGTACCTACTCAATCTACTCACAGCATATGCAATATCAGGTGTTGTATAATTCATGAAAAACATTACACTACCCATGATCTTGGCATACTCAGATTGGCACACAGAAACACCCTTATTTTTCAACAAATGCACACTAGCAAACAGGAACAACATCAAACGAATCAAATTTTCTAAGTATCTTCTCTATCTAGTGAGACTGATTCAATGCCATACCATCCGGAATCTTTTTTATTGTGACTCCCATTATGACATCAGCCTCACCCATATCTTTCATTTCAAACTTGGAACTTAGAAATTTCTTTGTTTTGTTCACAACATCAAGATCAGTACCAAAAATCAACATGTCATCACGAAATAAGCATATAATGACATAACCATCAACATCATACAAGAATCACCTTCATTCATAACAAAACCAAATATAATCACAGTTTTGTCAAATTTCTCATTCCATTGTTAGGCTCCTGTTTAAGACCATACAAAGATTTAACCAATTTACACACTTTGTGTTCTTAACCAGGAACACAATATCCCTAAGGTTGTTCCATGTATATTTCCTCATCCAGATCACCAATCAAGAAAGCATTAATTCCCATCGAATAGAATCAAGTGCAATTAAGGCTCTAATAGTAGTAATTTTAGTGGCAGGGGAATACGTCATAGTGATGGGTAATACCCAAAGATGGGAAGTTTAAGGCTAGAATGATAGTGATGGGTAATACCCAAAGATGGGAATTGATTATGTCGATGGGTAATACCCAAAGATGGGAATTGAGCAGTTGTAGGCAGGCCTTGCTAAACGAGCATGAGAAATAGAGGTGGTCATGAGATTCAGACCCACTGGAGCATAAGCAGCATTGATCATCAGCACATATGCCCAGCTTAAATAATTTCTCCTTCAACTGCAGTCTTCTATGAATAACTACCGACTAATAAAAGCATGTTTTGGAATGTTAGCTTTATGCCAGACACACTTATGCCAGTGCACCTTGTTATCCTCACTTCTCAACCATTTGTAACCAGAGGCAATTGAATACACCCCTGACTGATGTCCTAACCAGGAGTTCTGCAGATAACCATTAGCAAATACATCTCTCACATTGCAGATTGATTTCCAATACCAGCTAGCAGATGTAGTTGGATTATAAGACCACCAATTTTGCTCCTTGATATAAACTAAATTGACCCATCTCACCCATAGGAGGTCTTTTTTGCAAGCAATATCCCATACATATCTCCCCATAGCAGCTATGTTCCAACTGACAATATCTCTAACACCCAATCCTGCACAAGATTTTGGTTTACATACCACATCCCAAGAAATCAAAGGCACTCTAGTGGCATCTGGTTTGCCATCCCAAATATAATTTCTTCAAATTTCAGTTATTCTCTTAAGTACAAACTTGGGTAGAATAATGATTGAAGACTAATATGTGTGGAAGCTGATTAGAGTAGAATTAACCAGCTGCACCCTGCCTGCATAAGACAGGTGTCTTGAGCCCCAACTCCTAATTCTAGTAGTCATCTTGTTTATTAGTATCTCACAGTCATGCTTGGACAATTTCTTGGAGGAAATAGGGATCCCCAAGTACTTAAAGGGTTGGGTTTCCTTTTTGAATCCAAAAATAGCAATGATGCTAGCAGCAAGTTGAGGGTTAACATTACCAAAATATAGAGCAGACTTGTTGGCATTAGCTTCAAGCCCGGATGCTTTAGAGAATGTGGCAAAACCTGTTAGGAACAACATAGCAGAAGAGATGTCTCCTTTATAGAATAAAAGGCAATCATCTGCAAAACATAGATGGGATAGCTTCATAGGTGCATATTAGTGATGGAACTTAAAACCATTCATTCCTCCCACTTTCATAAAGATTCTTGATAAATACTCCATGCATATCACAAATATGAGAGGAGATTATCCCCTTGCCGAAGTCCCCTCTTGCCCTCAAAGTAACCATACAAACTACCATTAACACCAATAGGGAACTTAGGAATGAAGATGCATTTCATAACCCATTTGACAAATTTATCAGGGAAGCAGAGAGCTCTCGACATTTCTTCAACAAATTTCGATGATATAGAATCATAGGCTTTTCCCCAAATCCACTTTCATAAGGTAGCTAGGAGGAGAATTCTTCCTATCATAGTGTTTCAATAGATCTTGGCAAATCATAATATTCTGGGCTATGGATCTACTTTCAATAAAAGCCACCTTGGTTAGGTGAGATAATGTCAAGCAAGACAGCTTTAGGCCTTGCACAGAGCATTTTAGTTATGCATTTGTGAATTCAATTATAGAAGTAGGGTTGTTAACCTTAGGCACAAGAGTGATAGAAGATGTATTCACAGAGCCAAGCAATTTATCAGTTTAAAAAAAAAAAAAAAAAAGAATTGCAGTAGAGACATCATTACCGGTGATATGCCATGTATCCTTGAAGAATTGGCTAGAAAAACCATCAGGGCCTGGTGCTTTATAGCCTTCAATGCTGAACATAGCCTCCTTGACCTCCTCCCTTGTGAATGGTTGACACAGAACAATTTGTTGAGCCAGGGAAACAGTAGCACCTTCTCTGACTACTTGCACATTGACTGGTGATGTAGTTATGGAACTACCCAATAATTCTTTGTAGAAGTTGACAAAAGCCTCCCCAATCTTCTCAGGTGTATCATGTATATTGCCTTCAGTATCATGTATAGAGTAAATAGTATTCTGAAGCCTTCTTGCTTTTATACGCCTATGGAAAAATGCAGTATTCATGTCCCCTTCAGAGAGCCATTGGGACTTTGCTTTTTGTTTCAAAAAAGCCAGATAAGTATTATGTTTTTGTTCATAATCTGTAGTGAGCTTCTTCTCTTCAGAAATGAATCTGGCAATTCTGTAATGCTTGCAATGCAGCAATATAGTTCTGCAATGCTTGCAATGCAGCAATATAGTTCACTTCAACATCTCCCACTTTCTTTTTATTCCATTCTTTAAGTAGAGGCTTGAGTCTCTTCAATTTAGCAACCACACAAAACATGGGGACTCCAGTAACCACTTTGTTCCAGTTATCTTCTATCATATCATGAAAACCATCAATAGCACTCCATAAATTATAGTATCTAAAAGGTTTCATCCCACCCATTTGAAACTGAACAAACTGAATAATCCCAAGGCAGTGATCAAACCTCCCTTCAGCCAAATAAGTGATACTAGAGTTAGGGAACAGTGATAGTAGAGTTAGGGAACAATGTGAACCATTCCTCATTCCCAAGGCACCTGTGAATCCTTTGAATATACTCTGTCCACCCCCTGTTGTTTGTTGTTCAAGGTGAAGAAGGAGGCTCTTCTTGCTAAGTCTTGTGAATCAAAATCACGCATATAGTTTCGGAAAACAGCTATTTCACTTGCAGTAACCACTGACCCCAGCCTCTCATCCATATTCATAACACAGTTAAAGTCCCCACAGATGATCCAGGGAGCATGAATAGAGTTTTTCAAAGTAAGCAAATTTATTCCAAATGGGTACTCTATCATTCTCCTCATTCATAGCATAAATGAAGGTGCAAAAAAAACTATGTTTAGTACCCTTGTGCAAAACATGGCAATGTATCAGCTGAGATGACATGTGGAGAATCTGAACGGTGAATGTAAGGCCTGATCCGAGGTCTTCCTGTTTCTATGACCTCTATTTTCGTGGATCAGTGTGCTACGCACTAGATGGGTACGTCGCACACGGGGTGACCTTTGTAACGGTCGAAAACAAGTTTGAAGTTGCCACCTTGTTATGACCCAAACAAGGACGGGTTTTGATAAAACCGGTTTTAAAGAAAGGATTTTACGATGGAAACCATTTTAAAAGCGATAGTGACTTCATTTTACAGATGAGGCACAAATGGGCCTGCGAAAACGTGAAGTTCTGGGATCGGGGTCTAGATTAGAGGGTGCGAACGTCTCGGGACTCATCTCCCTCTCCGTCTTTTGACGGGCTCTATACTAATTCGTCATATCCCTTTAAAAGCTTTCAAATGTCATTTTAATTACCCGAATAAAGAAAGTGGAAAATAAAGTAAGAAAAACACATAAACATGGGCACATAGTCATACAGAATGTACATATAGCAAGAAGTGGTTTAGGACCGATATATTCTTTGTTGTATAGTGGGCTTGGATAAGTAAATACTGCACTATGTACCACTCATGGACTTTCATCAACTCGTGGATCCAAGCCCTAATATAGTTTGAGACGGGGGGTTTCGCCGCTAAATGTTTCACTGGGGAATCGTACTGTAGGTTTTGCAAGTGAATTTCCGTCAGAGGAAAATAATTGAGAGACTTTAAGTATAACTCATCATCAGAGTTGAATCGATCAAGAGGGGGAGGGATTTAGCCACTGAGGGCATTTCCCAAAACATACTCCCAAGGATTTAGCATCTAAGCATTTCCTAGGGAGAAGATAACGGTGGGTTTGATCGACCCAATTCCAAATCAAAGTATAAGGATTAGACCTCTCAAGTGTTTTCGTTCTATTAAAAATTGACTCATTGAGGATGGAAAGATGGATGATTTAATGTAGGGTTGCAGGTGTGTGTTTGATGGATTACGATTTCTCAAGTACATATTGGGCGAAACCCCCCGACATGACCCGACGCCAAACAAGAGGGGACGATCATAGATTCGGTCGTATTCGATCATGAGTGTTCCACTAAGGATATGGTTAAGTAAATGGGGATGATGGACTAAAATGATGGATGATGTGGTATGGAATGGAAGGAGGTGGAACACCCATAATCGCGTACAAGCGAATTTACAATTCTAACCTCAAGTTTGGTTTTTGGCCGTTCTTATACAACAAGGAATATATCGGCTAAGCCACTAACATGCAACATGAAACATACACTGTTATTTTTGTTCATTTTTATTTAAACCAAGTTGATTAATGTGAACATGCAAATGCAATTATCAATTATTACACACTTGGAGGAGTAACTAAGATACAAACACGTATGTACAAAAGGGTAAAAATGTCTAAAATCCTATGGGGGCGGGAAGATTAACACTTTTGAGGGTGGAAGTCAATTAAGTCTAAAAAGGGGCATTTAGAAGGTATTTTTTGGATTTTTATGGCTTCCTGGACAGTTGGGTGAGTTTATTTTAGGTCTAAGTGTTAATGAAACCTAATAACAAAACTAAAAACACGTGGATAAACTAGACGCATTAAAGGCCTAGACTGGAAGGTTTCATATTTGTTGGAGTTCATTTTCTATTTTAATAAAATCGGAGAAGTTAAACAAGAAAGCTGTTTTTATCACAAGTCTGGACAGACCTTCAAAAAATCATAACAAATTCATTAAGGCGGCTATTTGGACGCATATAGAGCCTAAACTCATCCATTTTTTTTATGTAGTTTTTGGATCTGTAAGGATCGTAGTTTTTGAATGGGAGGTATGGAAGTTATGGACGAAACAAACAGCCTCTAGAAATCCTGGATAGACTTGTGGTTTCTGATTTCTTGAGAATTAATGAACAAGGCTATGGTCGAACTGCTATTAGGGGAGAAACTAGACATAGAGGGGAGTATGAAGAAAAAACCTCGTAAACTTTAGGACACTAAGTATTTTTAGTGGATTTATGAAATTCAGTCAGAGAGCTGATTAGGCCGGACAGACTTGACTAAACATAACCCGGTTTTGGAAAAATCATAACTAATTACAAAAAAAAAAGGTTGAAGTGTCTACTTTGAAGATCATAAGGTCTCATAACTCAGAACTCACAGACGAGGTGTCCGTATTAGATCTAAGGTCACTGGACACGCGCCTTGGACATTTTGCACACCTCTGACTCTTTTGCTTGCCGAGGATGACTCCGGACTCGGAATTAAGCACATAAGATGGCTCTGGAAAGCTAAGATCGTCATCTTTCCAATTCCACTAACCTTGCATTTTTAGGACTTTTCAGTAACAAGTTATGACTCGTTAAAGTCGATACTCGTTTCTGACCTTAACCAAACTTAGCCAAACGAAACTGTATGACTCCTCCAAGGTATTATATTTACACATATATGCATGTTTTAACCATTTTTTGTCATTTTTCATATTAACAAGAATAGAAGGGGTAGAAGAAAGAATCAATCAATTTATTTACACACATCTACTCAGGTAACACTTCCACTCAATCTTGCCGTATGGATTTTGTGGTCTATGTCCCAATTAGAGACGAGCTTGCGTGGGCACGGAAGCTCCCTAGACTTGTGGTCGGGAAAAAAGTCCGAGTACTAAATAAGATCCCAGTATCTCCTACCACGTGACACAAGTGAGCAAACGGTTAGCACAATAAAATCATATTTACAACAAAATAAGTATAAATGTACAAAGAAATTAAAGGGGACAAGGATTATCCTTGAAGTACATTATGTACCAAAAATAAAGAAAGTGAGACAAGAATTATTCTTGAGAGTGGAATAAATTAAATGGGATCAGGACTATCCTTGAAGTACATTATGTACCAAAAATAAAGAAAATGGGACAAGAATTATTCTTGAGAGTGCAAGAAATCAAATGGGATAAGGATTCTCCTTGAAATACATTATGTACCGAAAATGAAGAAAATGGGACAAGAATTATTCTTTAGAGCACATTATGTACCCAAAAAAAAAAAAAAAAAAAAGATGAAAATGAAATGAAATTTTTTACAAGGAAATTAAAGAGAAAGAAGATAATACCTTTGGTGTGATGATTTGGAGCTTGGAGGTGGTGGAGCTATTGTTGTGTTTTTTGTATTTTTGAAGGGAGGAAGAACTCCAAAATATCTAGTACTTCAAGCATAGTTAATCATCAACTATTATTTAGTTGTGACTAAGCTAGCTTAAGTACACTAACTAACCTAATTCTACAAGCTCAACAGTTACTCTAGCGTAACTAAACTAACTTAAGGGAATGCTAGCTAAAAGGAGAGGAAGAATTGAGGCTTTTGTTGAGAGAGGAGTAGTAGTAAGAGTTGGGAGTTAGAAGGAAAAAATGGGGGTTTATATAGAGGAGTAGAGCTTGTGATTTTGGAGAGAGGAGGGCAAAATGGGGATGTGGGGGAAATGGGGGGTAAAGGCAAATGGCCTTAGGGTATTATTGACCAACCGGTCAAGGGGGGCCAAATGAGGTCAAGAGACAAAATAAATAAATAAAAATGATTTTTTGTGGGGAACCCCCTTATAAAATAGACATTTTGGAAAACCTCCTTATAAAAAAAAACTTTGTGGGGAACCTCCTTATTTGCCATGACGGACACACTTTAAGTCGTTTTTCGGCTAATTTAAATGAAGTTTTGACCTATCTGCCCTCATCCTTTAAGTACATATTATATATTTTAAGCAAATATATGCTTAAAGTCTAAGGATGAACCGGTCAAAATCTCATTTAAATTGATCGAAAAATGACTTAAAGAGTGTTCATCATGGCTCTATGTTTTTATAAGGGGTTCGCCACAATAAAAATTTGGGAAAATTTCAGTCCGGTGACCTGTGGTATAGTGATATTTCACTTAGGTGACTCGAGGTTTTACTAATATCTATGAGGTGACTTACTTTTCAAACTATTATCACTTAGGTGACCTCCGATGTAATTCCGGTCGTCGGAAGCTGACGTGGACAAGCCATTTCAGATATAGTAAGTAAAAAATCAATTTTTATGACCATTTTACCCTTCAACATTAACTACATTTATCATTAAAGGATATAAATGGAAAAAATGACAAATTTAATATTCCATTCTATTTTTTTGGAGCTAAAAATATCACTTATTTTTTAGCCCCTTTTTTTTATCTCCTTTTGCATTTTTAATTTTTTTTCCTTTTTTTTTTAGTTTTGTAGTGCTTAAATCTAGCCAAAACAAAAAAAATAAATAGGGGTAAAATAGACTTTTAATAA
>BSSO01004958.1:0-13754 GCA_030267885.1 Mesembryanthemum crystallinum | reverse complement strand
GCAGTAGTCACACAACAAACCATAACACGAATAAAATACAAACGATAAGGATAATTACTATTATTCATTTAACTGTTACTTGACATTCAAGTTATCTTATATAAGTTTTATTTATTGGAGGGAAAAGTCGTTAGGGACTTGATTTTTAGAACCGCAGCCTACTACTCGTATGCTCCCATGCGTCATCCGATTATGTGCTCAGCACTCCCATCGGGAGTAAGTCCTAATGCGGACCCATATCATATCAATCATAAACTCGCCACTTTGGGCTACCAATAATCAATCACGCCATTTCGGCCAAATAACTCATAATTTCATAATCACGCCTTAAAGGTCGATTTATAATTTAACCACTATGGGCTACGTTATAAACTCCTCGGCTGCGTGTTCTTTCCTTGCGGATATCCTTCAAGGAACTGGCCAGGTCTCTATTTTGCACACATAACCCTATCAACTCTTCTAGCGGTAACGAGCCACAAGTTATCCCTCGATTTCTTCCACTTTAAGTATTAATAATTTATTATAGAGTTATGTGTTTTAATTCATCAATCAACAAGATCTGATGATCATCATCATATCAGCATTTCATTAATCATTATCTTATTCAATAATCATGATCATGATCACCATCAAATCATCAAGCTCATATCCATACATCGTTATGATCATTTTCAATATCAACACTTTAGAATGTATTAACACATTCACTCTCATCCTCTTTAGTTGCACTTTCTTAACCACTAGCGTTTCAAGGTTGTAATAATAATAATAATAATAATAATAATAATAATAATAATAATAATAATAATAATAATAATAATAATAATAATAGTAATAATAATCTAATTAATTTTATTTCTGAAATCATCTCATATTACTTAGAAAGCTTTCGGTCAATAATTAAAAATAACCCAATTATTTTTATAAATTACCCAATTTAATCCTTAACTCATATTAGGCATTCCTTGTGTGAAATTACCGTTTTGCCCTTTCTAAAACGACACGGCTAACCATAGTTACTTTAAGGAAAAATTCCATTTTGATGCCCTGACGTATAGTGTAATATGAAACTGATGACCTCAATTTTAACTATTCCCATTTTGGTGACCTAAGATTTGAAAATAAGTTTCACTCTAATACTTGCCTCTAACTCCGTTACTTTTTCCGTCAGTTTGCTGATGTGGCATATTACATTAAAGCAACTAGTTAGTTTACAATGACCGTTATTAGTAATTTTGCCTAAGAAAACTAATATTTTCTAGCTTGAAACAAAAATCACTTTGACAATTTTATCCACTAAGGTTAAGACCAAGCAGGGGGACTCGTGGGTGTGGAAAAAACTTATGGAACTCAGAAATATTTTTGTGGAGAAGTGTGGAGGTATAGATGAAGCTGTAAGGCTGCTTAGAGAGTGGGACAAAGATAAATTTGATCTCCCTGCTGCCTATGATTTTTTCAGAAGTAAAGGAAGAAATAGAAGGGAACAGAATACTATTTGGGAGCAGATTTCTATGCCCAGACATAGAATCATCCTGCAACTAGCTGCCCATAAGAAACTTGCAACTCAGGACAACATTGTAAGGAGAGGTTGGCATATTGTGAGCAGATGTGATTTGTGTAGATGTGAGGGGGAATCCACCTCGCACCTGTTCTTCAAGTGCAAGTTCTCAAGTGAAGTGTGGAAGCAGATTAAAAATTGGGTGGGAATATACACTCATAATCATAGCCTGCAGCAGGAGCTCAAATGGTTCACACAGAAAATAAAGGGGAAGAAGATTAAACAGAGGATAAGAAGGGCTGCGCTGGCTGCAACAGTTTATCATTTGTGGAGGGAGAGAAATAGCAGGATCTTCACTGGACTAGCTAGCTCCCCTGCACAGATCATAGAAAGTATTCAATATTTTTGCTATGTTAGGTACTTCAGATTTTGTAGAAAGTAACGACTAGAATGCTGTAGCTCTTTTGTTTTCTGGTGTATACTGTTGTGCTGTGTATTAGTTTGAATTGTACCTAACTCTTGCGAGGGTGTTACTTTGACATCCTTTTGGCAAATGGAATAACACCTTACCATTTTCCAAAAAAAAATTTTATCCACTAAGTGAGGGAAATAAATAAATACAACTTCTTTTGTTCATTAAATGTGAAAATATGTGCTCTACCATATGCCATGTCAGCAAAACTGACGAAAAAAGTAACGGAATCAGAGGTAAGAACTAAAGTGAACTTTTTTATCAGATCTCAGGTCACCAAAATGGGATTAGTTAAAATTGAGGTCACTAGTTTAATATTACACTATATGTCAGGGCACCAAAATGGAATTTTTTCTTAATTTAATTATCAACTTTTCTTCTTTTACTTATTAGTTCTAGTGCATGTAAAATTACCATTTTACCCTTCAAACACTAAGTGATTAACCCATTAATCTAATAGTTTCTTACCTCCTTAGGGGTCGTTTTACTAACTAAAATCATCCAAAACACACACGCATTCACACGGTTCAACTTAGGGTAATTTAGATAAATTCTTAATTAACTTATCACACTTTAGCTCTCGGCCATTAGTCCATTTTAGGTCCTATTCACTTGGTTTAATTCCTAAAATTATTCTACTATTTATTCATCACTAGACCAATCATACAAACATCATTATCAAGCCTTAAATTTACATACATAGTCTCGGTTCATTTAATACAACAACCAAATCATTTCCTCAATCTTTTCTACCATAAATAACATGAATCAAATCTCATCTACCTAGTACATGTTTTAATGTTCATGCATGTAAAGATCTAAAACTCCTAAACATATTTTTATCATCAAATCACACGGCAATCATGCACAACTCATGATCAAACCATGAAAATTGCAATCAAAGCTAGATCAAGGTTTAACAAGCTCATGCATGTCTAGATCTACCATCAAACATAAGATCAAAGCCATTCATCATCATGATCATATCATACATTTCATGATCTAAGCATCCCATACCCAAGTTGACATACATACATAAGAAAAATCCAATTTTATCTTGATTTACCCCAAACAATCAACTAACAAATAGTCTTGGTTCATTTTTAGACATGATTTCCAATAATTCTAGGTGGGAGGTAGACATGGGTTCACCTCTTTCCAAAACTTGATCTTTACTCTTCATTTTCAGTTGGAGATGGACAAGGTTGAGGCAAAATCAAATAGATTAAATTAGTTAGGGTTATAAGTGACTTAATCAAATCAAAAATGAAAAGAGTTAGAAATATACCTAGCTCTCCCCTTCAAGCCTCTCTCCCTATTCTTGATCTTCTTCTATGATTAACACTAAAATAAACAAGAGTTAGTGTAGATCACAATGGTAAAATTTCTAGGTAAAATGGACAAATATAACTAGAGCTCTCTCCCTCTCACTCTCTCGGTCTCTTACCTTGAATGGTGGAGAAATGGGATGGAGAAGATGATGAGAAGATGAAAGGGTTTATATGGTGTTAGGGAAAAAGAAAAGACAATGGGTATTTGACACTTGTTGCATCTCAAGATCACAACTCATCAATTTGCATGCAACTCTCTCTCACTTCCTTCTGTCCATCTCTTTCCTACGTATCTCCNCTCTCTCTCTCTCTCTCTCTCTCTCTCTCTCTCTCTCCATATATCCTCCTCTCATTCTCTTTCCTCATTTTAGAAACACCCAATAATCTCCTCAAATCTCAAGGAATGACAACTCACCAATGGGTGAGTTGCATTTGCCTTAGCCATGTGCATATACATCTCTCTCTCACCTTCTCTTTCCTCCCCTTCTCTACATCTCTCTCTATCTCTCTCTTGCTCTCACAACTCCATAGTTTAATAATTTCCAAAAATGGAAAGTTTCCTTAGCCAATAGAACTCAAGTTCCATTCACAATCACTAGGTTGCACATGTCTTACATCTCTCTCTTCCCCCAAAATCGTCTCTCTCTCTCTCTCTCTTTCTCTCTACATCACTATCTCACAATTCTCAATTTTGTTAGGTTTTAGGGTGTAAAAGATGTTTAGCTTTTCTTGTCTTGATTAGTGAAAGATTCTCATGCTTTGTTAGTCTATTATTAGGCAATTAGGGTCTAGGTTCGATTAGATATTTGATGCAAAGGTTTCTCTCTTTATCTCTTGGTGCACGTGTGCATGGGGCTAGGGTTTCACTATTTGATTTTGTTAGTTTAGGAAAATTAGTATTTAGGTGTATTAATATAGTTAATAGGTTAATAGTGTTAGTAAGTAAGGTTAGGTAAGGAATTATCAATATTGTAATTTAGGAAAAAGAAAATTGAAATTTATACGTGTATGTGGGTGTATGTATGTGTGTGTATAAGTGTATGTATAAGTGTATATGAGTAGAAGATTATTAAGGTTTCAATTATTTAGGAAATAGTTAATAAGGGTTAATTAGTCTAATTAAGTTAGATTAGAAGGGCTAATTTCTAGGGTCTTACATATGCAAATAATGATGGCCTGAGAAGAAGGGAGCTCTGGGATACTCTGATTTATTGAAACTTAAATGATGCTATTCCCACCATGTTGATGGGTGACTTTAATGTAATTAACTATCAAGAGAATGCAGCTCTTCTCCCCCATGCATCCAAGACATAATGGACTTCCAATACTTTATTTATAGAGGGGTTTTTTTTGATGTAGTAGGTACAGGATTCACCTTTACATGGTCAAACAAGCAGCAAGGACGGGACCTGGTGCAGAGTAAACTGGGTAGAAACAAGACATATAGTCAGTGGATTCTTCAAGGTCCACCCATAAAAGCAAAGTTCCTTCCACTAGGTACCTCTGATCATTCTCCATGTGTTGCTAACATCACAGGGAGCCTTGTAAAAAAAAAAAAAAAAAAAAAACCTTGCTTTAAATACCTTAGTTATTGGTATCAACATAAGGATTCTTTTTCCATTGTTGCTAATGTTTGGAATCAACATGTTAGTGGCTGTAAAATGTATAGACTATTTGAGAAGCTTAAACAACTTAAACATCACCTCAAGAGGTTGCATGTGGATGCTTTTAGTAACTTGCCTACCAGGATGAAACAAGCTTTTGAAGATTGGACCATGGTGTAGAGAAAACTTCATGATGGCCCCTACAACACTTCTAATCAAGATGAAGAGAGAGCAAAAGCTACCTGCTATGAGAAAATAAAGAAAGCGGAGTAAAGTATGATCCTACAAAGGGCAAAGATCCATGATATACAAATGAATGATGAGAATGAGACATTTTTCCATGCTAAAGTTGTTGAAAAAAATACTTTTAGCAGAGTGAGCACACTCAAGGATAAGGACGGCAATGTCAAAAGAGGGAATGATGAGATAGCTGAGGCTTTCCTGGACTTCTACAAACAGCTCGTTGGGCAAAAAGTTCCAGTTGCAGAATTTAAAGATGATTTCATCAAGAATGGTCCTATGATCCAAGAGAACATGAGGGGGGAGCTTTGCAGAGCAGTAATGAATGAAGAGATAAAAAAATGCTCTCTTTTCAATTCTTGAAACTAAAGTTACGGAGCCAGATGGATACTCCTGTGGATTTTTTAAGGATGCTTGGAATGTTATAGGTAGAGACTTTTGTGAAGCCATTCAAGACTTCTTTCAAAGGAAAAAAATGTTGAAGTGGTTGAATACAACTGTGGTATCTTTGGTACCTAAAGTTGATGTGCCTGATAGTGTGCTTGCATAAAGGCCAATATCGTGTTGTTCAACAGTCTACAAGACAATTACAAAAGTGATTACTGAAAGAATGAAGATAGTAATTCCACGGATCATAGGAGGAGAACAGGCTGCTTTCACTCCAGGTAGAAGTTTGTTTGACAATGTCTTCTTAGCACATGAGCTGCTCAAACACTATGGTAGAAAGCATGTATCACCTAGAGTAATGATTAAGTTTGATATAAAGAAGGCTTATGATAGTGTTGATTGGTCCTACTTGGAAAATATGATGAGAAGTTTGGGTTTCGCTGACCTTTTTGTTGAGTGGGTGAAGGTTTATGTCTCTTCTCCTAGCTTTTCTTTGAAGTTTGATGGGAGCATAGAAGGGTTCTTTGCAGGGCAAAGAGTGGTGAGACAAGGAGACCCCATGTCCCCATATCTCTTTCCCATTTGTATAGAGGGACTCTGTAAAATGCTTAGGGTTATTAATGAGCAGAGGGAGTTCAATTTCCATCGTAAATGCAGTAGAGTCAAACTGAATCACTTGGTGTTTGCAGATGACTCACTGCTGTTTGCAGCAAGAGGAGACTTACCCTCTGTTGATTGCCTTGTGAAGGCATTACATCAATTTGCAGAAATGTCTGGTTTATATCCAAGTCCCCAGAAGACTAACATTTATTTTGGAGGAGTATATCCAAGCATTCAGCAGTAGATCATTGCTCATACAGGTTTTTGTGGAGGGAGAACTCCCATTCAGGTACCTTGGGGTACCACTTAGCACTGCTAGGCTCACAAGAAGTCAATGCCAGCCTATACTTGATAACATAAAGAAATATACTGCTCACTGGACTTCAAAGTTTCTTAGTTATGCGGGGAAGATCAGGTCTTGAACTCAGTCATTTTTGGAGTTATCAGTTTCTGATGTTCAGCGTTTGTCTTGCCTACAGCAGTAGTGGAGGAGGCAAATGAAATATGCAAAAGATTCTTCTAGAATTCTATGGAGGGGCAAAGAAGGATGATATTTATGAAGTGGGATAATATGTACAAACCATATGAAGAATGAGGCATAAACCTCAAGTAGCTTGCAACTTGGAATAAAGCTTTATTTTGCAGATGGATATGGATTGTTGCACGGGGAAAGGAGAGTTTGCTTAACAAGTGGATCTCAAACTACCACTTGAGACATCAAAGCTTCTGGAGTGTTACTGCAAAGAGCACTGATACACTGATACATGGAAATGGAGAAAAATTCTGCAAGTGAGAGATATACTCTATGATGGATGTGGTGGAATAGAGAATGCAAGAGAGGCAATACAGAAGTGGAGTGAAGGAGGATCTTTTAAATTCCAAGGGGCATATGACACTATGAGAGACAAGGGGGAAGATGTATGTGGGCAAGGACTTTATGGGATGCAATGACAATTCTAAAGCATAGAATTATTGGTTGGCTTGCCTCACATGACAAATTAGCAACTAGTGACAACCTACAGGAGAGGGGGATACAAATGGTTCGTAGGTGTTACATATGAAGTAGAGACTGTGAAACTGCAAAACATTTATTCTTTGGATGTAGGGTGTCAAGAGAAGTCTGGCATCCTTCTTTGGATGAAGTGGAAAGAGTTAAGATGGTTCAAGTTTAGAGTTAAGGGGAAGGCAACTGATCAAAGAATGAAAAGAGCAGCTTGTGTACTACAATTTATGAACTGTACAGAGTGAGAAACCTTAGGTGTTTCTAAAATAGAGGAAGATCAGTGCAACAAATTGTCAAGTTCATTCAGCTATGTGTTTATGTTAGGAGGTATAAGTTTGAGGAGTACACTCCTCCCTAGAGCACTGCTTTCTGCTACCTCTGAAGTTTACTGTTTAGACTGTGGTTTTTGATTAGCTGAATTCTCTATCTTTTGCTTTTAACAAAATACATTGATTTTGTTCTCTCTATAATGATTTGTGGCTGAACCTTTGCTGGGTTCTTGCTCTGTATAAACATTGTTTGTATAGAAGGCATCACATTGATGTCTTTTGGGAGATGTAAATAAAAGCTAACCATTTTCCAAAAAAAAAAAAAAAAATACTTTGTAAGTAAAAATCACTACTGGAGTGACATTTGTTAGTATTTTTAGTTAATCGCAAGCGCATAGTATCGTTGCACCAACGGGTCGAACACAGGGAATCGGGATCAAGTATTAGTATTCTCTAGTGTACGTTATCTAAGTCGATCAAATATGGATTTTGTTCTAGCAATTTCTAATAACAATTAATAAAATACAATTAGATAACAAATCCGAGACTAGGCTACACCACTACTACGACATACACTTACGAATAACTAACCCTCCAATGGTCATTGATTTAGTTTCAAGTGAGCGACTTCAACTCGACAAACAAACCAATCCCTCTTTCAAGGTATTTGATACAATTCTAACACAACTCAAGACCTATTTTCATGGCTTGAACCATTTAGAACGCATTAAGAACATGAAGTCAATTGCCCAATTGCACTATTTTCTATTTTCATGAAAATAACACAATCATCACCCTTGAACTGTAGAATTGAATCCAACTTTCGTTGTAACTCAATTCAAGTAGATAACAATCACTCTCTCAGGCAATTATCAAATTAGGAACAACAAGGGCGAAACCTAAAATCAAAATCAACAATCATTGGGAAGGGGGATTAATCGATCGCAAGAAATCATAGTAAGGCCTTGTCCAATCTCAGATTATGAAATTAAGCTACCATAATCAAAGAAACAAGAAGCAACTCCATTGAAATCAAAACAAACATTCAACAAGAGAAAGAGATAAGAGACAAAGGGAAGAGAAAAGTTAGTCTCGATTGACGGTAACGAGTGCGAAATTGTAAGAATCTCCAACGATGATTCGGTAAGAACTTGTAAATCTACTCTAGAGTTTTTGGGAAAAGTAAAAACTGAATTTAGAATGTGAAGAATGATCTCAAATTGTCTCTAAAAAATGGGTTTTAGTCTTGTGGAACACCAAAGGCCACATAACAAAAAGGCCTTGTAGAGATTGTGCGAGGCCGTGCACGAATCGGCGTGTCCACGCATCATTAGTTCCTCAAAGTAGCTGAAATTCTACCCTTCGTGCAAGCCCACGCACAATGTCGCGTGCCCACGCGCGTCTTCAAAATAGATCAGAAGCTCATTTTCGTTCTTGGCTTCCATGTCTTGGTTTCCACTAGCATTTCCTTGCACATTCGACTCCAAATTTGGACCTGCAAGGCACAAGATAGCACAAAACATACACAAAGTAGTCAAATGGTCCAAAGTATGCTAAAATAGCCGAAAACAATGCATTCTTTATTAGAATTAGGCTAGGATGAGTGCAATATAATCAAGAAAACACTACAAAATAGGCACTCATCAATATTGGTTGAGAAAAAAGTGATACTAATTTTTGGGTCATTAGTACTAATTTTTGGGTCACCAGTACCACTTTTTGTTTCCGAATTGCTATCCGGTTGATATATCAAGCGTCGTGATATAATATATTGGGTTTTTTAGATAGTCAATCAGATTATTTTTACTCACATTTAACGTGAAAACAATTGAAAAAAACTGCCAACAAACTAGAAAACCAATATGTGATTACAAAAAGTTTAATGCGAAAACATTTCTATATATTAAATCATTGCATAGAGAACATTTCTCTAATTAGTATTTTACTCTTTCTAAAGTAAATCAACTTTAAATATATAAAAATTATTCTGGTGCAATTTTTTAAAAAAATTCCTATACATAAGACCGGTACAGACTAGTAAAAAAAATATTAATATAAATAACCATTCATAACACATCTCGTGTATCGCTGTTAGCACCCAATTTTGCGTGCCCGATGATGAGTTAAATCCAAATTATGCGTGTCGTGTTCGGATTTCAGAATTAAGATCATTGACGAATGTAATGGTTCACCCAAGAATATAACACACAAATTTAGCTCACAAATAAATGCCAAAAGAAATAAAAGGAAAAATAGACAAAATACCCAAAAAAGATGAAATGTGTCTGAATTTGGGTGGCGGCCCAAACCCACTGTGCAGTTGTTCGTTCTATTGTTAGAAAAGCAGCACAGCTGGTGACGTGGCATGTCCCATCCGCTGCACAGCCTTTGGCCACAAAGCTGAAATGAGAAAATGCTGCACAGCCTTTGGCCACAAAGTTGAAATGAGAAAACGATGCACAGCCTTTGGCCACAAAGCTGAAATGAGAAAACGCTGTACAACCTTTCCTTCCGACTTTTGGGCCAAAGAATTCCCACTTTCCCCGACCCACCAAAATCACAAAAAACTGTCACCCGTTCTAGTCACTGTTACGAGTTATAGAGTTTGGCACGTCACGCCGACCTCATTTACTAGCAAGGTAGACCTAAGGGCCAAGCAACCAAATTAATTTTACGGAAATTTCCTAGGATACCCCTGTAGTTTGATGAAATGCCTACGGTACCCAAAGTTTTGAAAATGTGCCTGGGGTACCCCTGAACTTTCAACAAAGTGATCAGCGTACCCACTAAGTCTTAAAATGACAATAATACCCTTGCAAGCATTTTTTGTGTAATGACTATGTTTGACTTTTATATTTCTCTCATTTATAATATTAGTTTAAAAAATAAATAAAAATAAACAAATAAATAAATAAATTTTAGAAAAATTATTTTAAAAAATAAATGAAAACCAAAAAATAATAAAATTTTAGATAATTTATTTTAAAATTTCATTTTTTTTACAACTTTGTATTTTTTAACTTATTGTATCGATTTTATTTAAAACAAATAAAATTAAATCTTTTAAATATCAGTTTTAATTTTTCATTATTCAAAAATTGAAAAATATTTTTTTATTTTTTAAAATAAAATTATTTTTAATTTTAAAATTTAATTTAATTTTTGTCATTTGTTAATTTTTCTATATTTTAGATTTTTTTTTATCAATTAATATCATAAAAAAGAGAAATATAAAGTCAAAAATAGTTACTACACAAAAGATGCATTACAAGGGCATTATAGTCATTTTATGGCTTTGTGGGTACGCTGATTACTTTGTTGAAAGTTTGGTGGTACCCCAGACACATTTTCAAAACTTTGGGTACCATAGGCATTTCATCAAAGTACAGGGGTACCCCAAGAAATTTTTTATTTGTTTTAATTTTTCATCATGTTTATTATTTTTGATAATGGTTGAAAGATTATGTTAATAAATAAATTAGGCTATTTATTTTATTTGTTTTAAATCACTCCAAGAAATGATTCATGCAAAATGATTGTAATGTATGAATGCATACTGTGAGTAATTGTTTGTAGACCTTCTAATTCATTTTTTACTGTTAAGTTTGGCTAGTAGAGACCGTTTTCCAACGAGGCGGCTTATGATGCATTCCATTACAAGTAACCTCGTCCTCGAACCTAGACTCGGTTTCGGCCTGTAAAAGTTAGGAGTCTCCACACCAGAGGCTGTGAGGGACGGTTGAAAAAGTGGGAATTTAATAAACCTTAAGAGGCGATCTCTAAGTTCCTTCGGGTTGTCCCTCAGTATTGTCCCTTCGGTAAATGGAGATCGTTCTTAACCGTAATTTTCGTTAAAACGTCAATATGATTTTAAATTATAGTTTATAATTTTTCTCAAAACTTATTGGCGACTTCTTTTCAAAACCGAGTGAAATTTTCATGTAGGCGCCACACCCCACCCGTGTCGTGGTCTCGACAATCGCATGGGTAATATAACCTTGATTAATTATAAGGAAAATTTGATGGTAATATTCCCAAGTTTGCCCGGTAAAACAATATTATTCCCAAGTTGAAAATTATACAAAAATATTCCAAGGTTTGCACTTTTGTCACAAAAATGTTCAGTTTGCTAACGCCGTTAATCTCTATTAACGGTTTGCTGACATGGAAGTCCTAAAATATAATTAAGTCTTGAGTAACACTCTTGCGCAACCGTCTAACTATTAGACGACCCAACTGAGAGGCTATTTTTTCCAATTTAGGGGCTATATTTTCATAAAATTGACCTAAATTGTTAAAATCTTACCATGAAAGCTTTGTTATCTTCAACTTATTTTTGTTGAAAATCAACAAAAATTAGTAAAATCAACAAAAATCAACAAAAAACAGTAAAATCAACAAAAATCGGTATAAAAAAAACAGCAAAGTCGCTCTTTGCCGATTCCAACGAATCAACAAAAATCTATAGAATCAACAAAAATCAACCAAAAAAAAATAGTAAAATCAACAAATACCAACAAAACAAAAATCAACAATCAACAATAAATATCAACAAAAATAACATGAAGAGAACATAGCCTAAGTTGCTGAAATAACTCCTAAATTGGAAAAAACAGCCCCTCAGTTGAGTTGTCTAACAGTTAGATGAAAGCAAGACTATTACTCAAGACTCAATTATATTTTAGAACTACCACGTCAGCAAACCGTTCACTAACAATATTAGCAAACTGCACATTTTTGTGACAAAAGTGCAAACGTTGTAATATTTTTGTATAATTTTCAACTTGGAAATAATATTACTTTATCGGACAAACTTGGAAATATTGGTATCAAATTCTCATAATGGTAATGACAATATCAACTAGTTTAAATCAGTGCCATAAGATCAGTATGATGCTATATCCTTGAAGTCAAAGTTTACTAAACAAACATCGAGTTCACCATTACATGACCATGCAATAGAGAACTTTTAGGGGGCGTTTGGTTGGAGGTGTTTTGGCATCTGATAATGAAATCAACTAATCCATTCCTTTAAATTGTGTTTAGTTTTTGGATAGTGGAATCAGATTCCATTACTTAGGTTTAACTGAATCCCCCATTTTCTCCCATTTGAAACCCTTCCCTATCCTAAGGTAACAAATACCATTATCTCAGGGTAATGGTTACCAACTTACCATCACCTCCAATACCACTCCAGCGGGCTAGCACCAGAGCTGCCCCACCCTTGCCAATGCTCCAACCACTGGCTCCAACCTAGCCAATCACTCATTCTGAGAAGGAGAGAGAAAGAAAGAGATAAAGGGGTGTCAATGGGGTGGAGCACTTCTACTGGGTTAATTGGATGATTGAAATTTGAAATAGATGCTTCAAATTGCTTGGATCTGCGACAATGGCGATTGAAATGCAAAGTTAGTGGTGGTGCTTTGAGTTATGGCAGAAGCTATTGGTGGTGGTGGTGGTGGTGAACAGTGGGTAGTAGTGGCGGTGGAAAACTTATAAGGATGGTGAAGAGAGAGAAAATGAAGAGAGAGGGCCCTTTGGTGAGGAAGATATTGGGGAAAATGATTCCATTTTTTCAATCTCCTTTTACCAAACAACTCCCTCTAAGTAATGGAATCGGTTAAAACTCACTCCCTTACTCTCATTTTTCTGTTTCCGTTTACGATTCCGGATGTAAAAGTAAACCAATAGCTTAACCGTGAATGATTTTTTTTTTTTTTTCATATGAAAGATAGAAAATAAAGACTCCAACTATCTTTGATGTTATACCCTTTTTTTAGATAATAACTCTGCTATCAAACGCCTGATATAAACAAAAAATGGTACTGTGTAAGTAAAATCAGTAATAGAGTGATACTGGTTGAGAAAAAAAGTGATACTAATTCCTGGGTCGTTAGTACCAATTTTTGGGTCAGCAGTACCACTTTTTGTTTGCACATTGCTATTCAGCTGATATATCAGGCGACCTAATATGATATTTTGTGTTTTTAGATAGTCAATCATATTATTTGTACTCACATTTAACGTGAAAACAATTTAAAAAAATTGTCAACAAACTAGGAAACCAATGTGTGATTAAAAAACCTTAATGTGAAGATATTTCTATATATAAATTAGATAGAGAGTATACCTTTTAGTACTCTTAGATTCAAATGAGTGCCAAATAGCTATTTTATCTCTAATTAGTATTTTATTTTTTCTAAAGTAAATCAACTTTAAGTATATAAACATTATTCTGGTGCAAATTTTTTCAAAAAAAATTCCCATACATAAGGGCATCCACAATGATAGTGTTAAGTGTCTTTAAATTTTGTAAAAATTGAGAGTTTTTAATATATTAATATAAATAA
>BSSO01004957.1:0-13754 GCA_030267885.1 Mesembryanthemum crystallinum | reverse complement strand
TTGATTGCTGTCATATTGTTTGGAGAGAGACTGTGTTTGAACTTTGAACACAGGAAGAGTGCTAAGGGAGAGAGAGCAAGGTGGGGGTAATTTGGTCTACTTGTATGTTATTTGGGTGCTATTTACTAAAAGAGTGGGTGGTACTAGTTAGACTCCATTTTCAATATGGGTCTTGATTTTCCTTTTTCGCGAATTCTTGGATACAACCGTCTAATTATTAGACGAGCCATTTTAATGGTGACTTTTTATAACTTATGGGCTATTATTAGCGATTTAGTGGTGACTTTTTTCAACTTAACGTAAATTAACTTAAGTTGTAAAAAGTCACTTTTAAGTTGTTAAAAGTAACCCTTAAATTGCTAAAAGTAACCCTCAAATTGGAAAAATTAACCCTTAGATTGGGTCATCTTACGGTTAGACGATTGCACAAGATTGTTACTCTACTTTTTTTCTTTACCAACGTGCTTAGGTTGGATCTAAGGAGATTTAATCTTTTTTTAAAAAAAATAAAAATAAAAAGGAAGGGTAAAGCCTGGTTATTACAAGGAAATACTCGTACTACAAGATATGTACAACATCATAGGTAAGAATAGCATTCAAAACAAATTTCCACAATGCGAGATTGGATAGTTGATTATTTACTTTTATCTCTACTTTTTCCTGAGGTGGGTTTGAATTCATCTGCAGTTTCCTTCACTTTTTTTAATATTTCAAATCTAGTTTGTTAGACCTAAGACTTGATGACTATGTTTACAAATTTATGCCTATAAGTTATACCCATAATAATTATAAACATCTATGAGAAGACTCTAGAGGTCTAGCTAACACACTAAGCAATCGATTATTAGTATGTTGGGACGTGCTCTTTAGCCGTACAAATGCTTCTTCCTTGTAAACACACAAAAGCAATAAATTATTGAGCTTTCTGAAAAATAAACTTTACACGACCGAACAAATTATACTCCATTTTAGCTCTAAATTTATAAGGATTTCAAATTATTAGCTATTACCTAGGAAACATGGAGATTTACATGTCGTGTCACATGTCTGACATATGTAGACACAACATTACATGACACATGTGCCCGTACAATCTTAGCTAAAACTTTGGCATCTAAGCTTTCACTTTAGAAAATGCAACATAAAAACAATTCCTCCAACAAGATCAGCAAGATTGAATCAGTAACAATCCATCTGTGCAAGTCCTTGAGATCTAGAAATTAAAAGGGAATTCCTAAAGGAGAATCAAGCAAAGGGGAGAGAAATAGAGGGAGAGGGGAGAGATACTTCATTCATAACCTAATGAATTAAGGTATGAGTAGTAGCTCAATTTGGACTTAGGAACACCATCACTCAAATTCCAAGATAGTGGTTTTTAGACCTTATTCCTCATTTAGGGGTTGTTTAAGGTATATTTTTTCCCATTAAAAAAATTAAATTAAATTTGAAAATTTACATCAACCTCCATTTACATTAGAGATTCCCACTCACAGCTAATCACATACTATATACTTCCCTCATTTACAGAATAAAATGCTAGAGATAGAGCCTCACTTATAAATTATGACATGGTTCTCCCATTTCTTTGAGATTGTATTATGACATATTCACCCTTCATATATTAGTTGCATGCAAAAGTCTATATTGAATTGCCAACAAAGCTTCAGTTAATTTCTTGCTCTCAGCATTATCTCCTTCTTGTGTATTTCCCTTCTCTTATCTGCTTTGATTGCATCAATGCTTCCTCCTCGGAACAAATCGATCAGACACAATGTTAATCCATTTCCTTGGCAATCTCCCAAGTAGCAATCGATCTTCAGTAGGTTGATATTGCGCCATTTCACCAGCCATAGTCGTAATGTCTCACTCTTAGCTACATTGTGCTTTTCAACCATCACAGCTTCTGACACCCTGTGAAGAGAAGAATAAGGAGAGTTCAATGGAGGAAGTTGAGCCACGAAGTAAATAGACGAATTGTAAGAATATATAGTTCTCCATCGGCAAATAATATTCACTACTATTACTGTTTTTGTATGTCACGAAAAAACAATAAGAACGAGTTATTTCAAGTCCTTATCATCATTTACCTCAAAAATGATAATAGTACATGACTAATTCTTTAATTGCCCATGCATAATATTAGTGAATGAAATTTGCATACTCAGCCTTTAAAGTTTTCTTATATATGTAGATCGAGAGCACTTACATGGAGATTGCCAAATGAACTCCTTCAGCTAAGATGATTGATTATATCAGATATTTGTAGCCATATTCCTCAGCTGAATCTCCTGAGGCAGGAGATGATATCTGATACCCAGTTCGTCAAAAATGTTCTTCATTTCCAAGACAAGTCCAGATTTCCTCTTGGTCTTCTCTCCGAAATCTTGGAAGTTCATCGTATGATTGAAATAGAGAGCCATTTTGATCTTATTCATGTTCTCAATCTCTTTAACAGCCACACTGTGGTCAGGGTGCCAAATGTGGGAATTTTGTTGCATATACCTACCAAAAAAAAAAAAAAAAAAAGCCCATGAATGGAAATTCAATATTGAACAGACATGACCTTCCTCTTCAAGAAATTCAGTTTTGTATGTTGAATCGTTCTGGTTTTTCATGTGCTTCAATGATGTAATGCAAAAAAACAGTATCAGTGCTTTCCTCTTCTCTGAAATAACAAGTTATGTTCATGACAAACTATATAAGACTTGTATTACTTGTACTCTTCTTAACACGAAGTACCCTTGCCGGGAAATTGACACTTGCATGTAACTCTAAGCTAAAACTCCAAAAAAAAAATTCAGAAAGTGGCCAAATCCGACACCAGGAGATGTATCCGTTGTGTAGTCAATGAGTAACATAGAAACATAGAAACACAATGACGGATTCCAGAAGAACCTCAAAATTTTCCTAGTCTCTCCATATGTTATATTACAGTTATAGCTATTGCTAGCAAAGTTGCACACTTCACTCTTCATTTCACTGAGGTATTCCAATGAATCATTTTTTATTTTTGCAGCTGTTCCCCACCCCCAAAACAAAACACACACACAGAGTGATTAAACAGAGAATCACTAGTGCAAATTAGAGAAGTAACTATGGGGCCGAACATCTTGAGGTTTGCTTCGCATACAGATGGATCTAATAGGATTTAAGCACTATACCAAATGAATGAATGCTCTGCAAAAAGATTCACCATGCTTTTGCTCCCATGTAGGCTGAAATCCCGGATCCTATCCCTTCAAAAATTTATACCCTCTATAGATTCTTGTAAATATTAGGCCCAATTTAAACTTAAATTAAAAGACTAATGATGCACTCAGCAACAAAATAAAGGTTGTTGACAAAATGAAGCCCAGTAAAACTTACTCCTTTATTCGCTCTTTTAACTTTTCAATTGTTGACAATGGAGTTGTATAATCGATTGCAAACTCCATGAAATCACCTTGATCTGGACTCCTGTAGAAGTTGCCAATAGCTTTTGTAGCTAAAACTGAATTTGGATAATACAACTTTTCTTTGTCGGCTTTCAAAAAGACTGTTGTTAAGATATTCATCTCTTCAACTATCATCTGTCACAAAATCAAAGGACATGAGTCCAATAATAAGTACAATACAACTTCATGATATGAGCATCTTGGCAAAGAGCGTTACCATTGTTCCATCAATGACACAGCGATCACCAACATCAAAAGGATGCATAACGAAAACAAAAATGATGGCTTCGAATATGGTCTTGCAAGTGTTTCCAAATATAAAGGCTGCTACAACAAGCTGTGAAGAGAAGAAGAGCACTATTTTCGTTGTAGCAATTTCCGTCACAAGAAGCCACAATATAGTGATCAGAACAATCAGGATTCCGTTCAAAATTTTGTTCAACTGATCTACAGCAGTCTTGTTGTCATTCAAAGCATGTTGAAGTGCCTGTCGATCTTTGTAGACTTTTACCTGCAAAAAGAAAACAGCCCAAAAAGAAGGCAATGAATTAATGTCCTCCTGAATTACTCCATGAGGGCTGTCACATCAGAAGATTCAATCAAACAAATTACACATTTGAGTTCTAAGGTCGGTAGAGTTGTAGAGGCATGTCACCTATTACTCTGTAGCCTACCTAATGCCGCTACCCATGAATTACGTACAGCGATGTCAACAAAGACTAGGCTTAAGTTGAAAAAAAAAGGGAAAATAAACAGACAGCAATACTATGACTGTTTAGAGTGCCAGCAGGAATTGGATAATAATAGCTAAGTAGTTCATGATAGTTGATATGCAATAATACAAGGGCAAGAGTCAAGAAGGAGCGTGACTAAGCCACTCAGATGGTCTCATAGAGATGAGGCACTGATTAGGGTAATGTAATGAACTCATTGACATCAGTTTTGTTAGCAAATGTTGCCGATGGACACGAAGTTTGCCTCCCATTTTATAGTTATACAGGTGATAGGGGAAGGGCTACTTTCTAGATTAATTTGGTTATATAGATAAATCCAACAAAGTTCTTGGAAGTTTGCTAAGGCAAAAGGTTATGATTTCTTCCTGTAGCATGAGATAAGTAAGTGCAAGTGCATGTGCGAGTTGTTTGTCACATATTAGAATATTAAGCTAGAGAGATTTAGTAACCCTAATGGGCTAGTCCTTTTATTTGCCGACTGGTTTTAGGAAGTAACCTCACTATGGACTATGTGCTATTGGGCTTGGCTTCCTCCCAGATTTTTCTTCACGAACAAGAGTTGTCAGAGCCAATGGTTTGGTTTGGGCTTTTGCACCTTTGAAGACAATGTTTGTGATGGGCTTTTACCAATTTGTGCACGTTTGGTGATCTCCTATAGAGGTTTGTGTGACACCCAAGTTCTACCTCCCTAGGAGTGTTCTGTGGGATTGATGCCTGTATTGCCTGTTTTCGTTCAAGGGGATTGTATGGGCTCACACATGAGAGGGAGAATGTTAAGTGCATGTATGAGTTGGTTGTCCCATATTAGATTAAGCTAAAGAACTTTAGTTTATAAACCTAGTGGGCTATATGCTAATGGCTCCCCCTTTGAATTTTTGTCCTAAACATAGGAATCACTTAAATATGAAACACTTGAAATACTAAAAACCTCAATGATGCAACTCTCTTTGGAATACAAGAACTTTCCCAAAAGGGATTACTATTTCCAAATTACTTAGTAGGAGGACAGAACCAGAACACTTGAGTTTTCTTTTCAAATGTCACTTCAATAAAGATTCAAGAGTAGAAAAGGTACTACTTGCCTCATAACAACACTAGCAAAGTTTAGGACCACTACTACAAAAGACCTCCTTTAAATTAACCATGAGACTGTAAGCTACATTATCGTCCTTATAGAATGATTTCACAAAATAATCTGAACAGATTAAGAGCAAGAATCTACACACTAAGAAACAGTATCCGTAGGCAGGGGCGTGTTTAGTATCTGCAATATCAGCTTCACAAGAGCAACCAAAACCATAGATTAGAGAACTCTAAGTCATGCATATGAATAAGAAACAGAGAAAACATCTTACCACCCATTTAGAAAAAGCTGTGAAATTGATTTGTCCTTTCTCATTGACCTCGAACAATGGATAAACAAGATTCACCTCCTCTCTGATCATGAACCTGAGGAGGTCGGCTTTATCTATGTAGCTGACAACACAAATGTGAAACATGTTCAATTAGAGAGCAACAAATGTAACTTATAACATGACTGAAATCACAAGAAGACACAATAGAAAGCAACAACTGTCTTACATTTGCTCATCTTTGTCTCCAACCACGTTAAAAAATATCCTAAAAGCAGTGGCGATAGCCTCCTCCTCGCTTGTGATTTCATCAGCATCCAATTCGACCCCTCCTTCGACCACATCCTTTTCAAGAAAACCAGAAATTGTAGATAACCCCGAATTAGATACGACATCAACCAACAACTTCATAGTCCAAGAGGGCACTTTTTCCTTCTTCATTTGGTAAAGCTTCTCCCAATCAACCACCTTTCTCTCCCTATGTGTCCCAGAATGTTCTGTAAAGCTTATTTGATTACGACTCTCCTCCCTACAAAGCTTACGGGCCAACTCGATCACAGGACGCCCTGAAAGCGTCTGGAGCACATAATGATGAAACACCGAGTCCTGAATCCTATCGAAAAACCTACTCAAATGGAACGAAGATGCTAACATCTTTATCAAGGTAGTCTTAACTAACCACAGGAACGATCCTAGAAGCATGGAAGCAATACTCCGAGTAACCACCTCGAGTATCTTCTTTGTCTTATGAGTCCTCTTAAGGCCAGGCCTAAACAGTGCAACCCAAGTAACAAGAACCACACCAATCCAAATGAAAATCTGAGCACTAGTCTTTAACCCATGAGTGTAATAAACCACATTCTTCTTCAACAAAAATTTCCATTCAATCAACAACACAATAAAATGCACCAACCAGCAAGTAATCAACATGCCAGAAAATACAACCATTAAAAGCAAAACCCATTTCCAAATCTCCACACCATAAAACACAATACCCTTAAAACCATCAACAGTTAAGCTACAAACTAAAGCAACTAAAATCAACAAGAAAACAAGCAATTGAAGTACCAATTTTACAGTCATCCTCCTAGTGTTCCTAGCACTTAACTGGGCAGTCACTCTCTTGTATATCTCCATCTCATCTTGCACTTCCTTCTCCCTCTCCTTATCCCTTTGCTTCTCATTAGCCTTTGAAGTGCCACTAACAAATGGAAATTCCCTACTACGTGAATGAAGGGTTTGGCTATCAAACCCGACCCAATCGAAGCGAAAAGAACCCATTTTTTCTAAGATATTAGAATCAATGGGCACTGAGGGTTCCCCAAATCTGGATTTGGGTTTGCCCTTGATAGAGCTGCGCCGGGTTATGGGCGACCCGGGTTGTGAAGACGGGTATTTTGGTGGTTTGTTCGGGCTGGAGCTAATTTGGGGAATTTCAGGAGATGGGCATGAGTTATTTTGCAAGAATTGTGAACCCATTTTGGGTGATTGATCATTTGTTGTTGCTTTTGGTGACATTGTGATTGCAACTTCTTCTGGTTTTTCTGGGTTTTTGTTGTTGTTGTTGTTAGTGGTGGTAGTAGCCATTGAAGCAAACTCTAGTGGGAGCTTTTAGCTCAGTTTTTCAGCTGTTTTTTGAGGAAATTTTGAGGGGAAGGGAAGGTGGGTGCTAGTAAGTTAGGCTTGTGAGGATGACTGAAAACAGGGGAAGTGAAGAACAGGCACTGCCACAGTTGGAACTTGAAAATAAGGGACTTTTATAGGCAAATAGTATGCCAAATGCAAAATTTTAAAATATAAAAAATATAACAAATAGTAGTAAAATAATAGAAAAAATTGCCGCAAACCCCCCTAATATAATCACTATTTTGTGAAAAAACCCCCTATAAAAAAAGAATTGTGGGCAACCTCCCTATATCGCATTTTCCTTTAAGAATATCCCCTCTCCGGCCACTTGTGCTATTTTCCAGTCAGATTTTAATTTTTTGGACAAAAACACCCTTTGTCTATATAGCCCTCCCGTTTACCCATTTTTCTCCTCTGTTTTTCTCTCTCTTTCCCTCCCATTATCCTCTTTTTTTGTGGCTACCATGATTCTCTTATGTAATTGTCGACTTTATTGAAGAACTACCCTCCTGATTTTTGTGAGTTTGATAATTACGGAAAAATTTTCTCCTCGTCTGGGTATCTCTCAATCCTCCTTATATTTTGAGTTTGATAATTAGGGAAAGATTTCGATTAATGTGAATATTAGGTTATTTGAATTTGGGTTAATTGAACATTGTAGGGTGAGATTGAATGTCTAATTTCAGTTGTGTTTTATTAGATGTTTTTGGCTTAAGTGGAAAGGCAGCTACTTTACTGAAATATGGGACTAAATTGAATCCGAAGTAAATGACAATGGCATTGATGTTGGAAGAGCAGAGGAGAGAGAAAAGATGAAATTGTAGTTTTTTTCCATAACTTTCACGAGGGAGAAGAAGCTGCTCAAATCCCCTCCAACTCAATGATGGAAATCAAATGTGAGAAGGGGAACTTTTATTTTTTTTTCTTTGCCAGTGCCTAGATATTTGGAGGGAAGAAGGCTAAATGAGAGGATTATATCAAACAGGGGCATTTTTGTCCAAAAATTATGAATTTGACCGAAAAATAGGAAAAGTGACTAGAGAGAGGTATTTTTAAAGGAAAATATGATATAGAGGGATTGCCCACAATTGTTTTTTTTTATAGGAGATTTTTCATAAATGAGTGATTCTTTAAGAGGGTTGGCGGCAATTTTTTCTAAATAATAAGCACTTGCATTTGGACTTATGTATTTTTGTCAACATCTCTTATGACTTGGACTCTACAAACCTGAAAAATCATTGTCAAAAGCATTGTCTTGAAAGAAACAGAGTAAAATAAACACTAATAACCAAGATGAATTTCAAATGTGGGAATGAGTTCGTGTCCCATCTTACCAAAACAGATGGATAGAAGGTTTGAGGTGGGGCCGGGTGTTTAATAATACGATTTCTATTATTCAATCTGAAAAAATCTGAAAATCCTATTCATAATTATCTGAAAAATTAGATATCCGAAATTTTATATTCCCATTTGAATATTAATTTTTAAATTTTTGAAAATCCAAAGTTCTCGGATTCGAATATTACTGTTTCTTTTAGTTTTCAAATGTTTTGAAATATTCGAACTATTTGAAAATATTTATATTTAGACATTTGAAATAATCAAAATTATCCGAAAAAATTTGAATATCCAAATATTGGAAATACCCGAGACATTGAAAAAAAAAAAGTAAAAAAAAAAAAAAAGAAGAAACATACTATTTCGAACTTCGGATATAAATTTACGGATATTCGAAATTTTGGGTTCCAATAGTCAAATCCACTATCCAAAAATTCGGATATTCGATTTTAATTCGAATATCCAAATTCAAACATCCACAGGGCCACAGCTGACACAGTAGTTTGCCATCTATTCGCTATTAGAAATGATATACTCCCTCCGTCGCTCACTTACCTTGACAAACCATTATTTGCACAAGAATTAAAAATTGTAATTTTGGCCTATTTTGCCCTTGATTGAGATACATTAAAGTAATGGGTAGTGGGGTAAATAATAAGACAGAGAGTGATTGGAGAGAGAGGGAAAAATCTTAAGAGAGAGAGTGATTGGAGAGAGAAAGTTGAATTTTTTATTGTATTTAAGAGGTAGTAGAGGGGTAAATAAGGGAGGATATGGAAAAAAAATTACTCGTAGTTTATAAAGGTAAATAGGGGACTTATTTTTGCATGGTTTGTAAAGGTAAGTAGGGGACGGAGGGAGTAACTTCGATTCCTTACTTCAATATTGTTGCATTTCATTTTTCTTTTTTTGTCTTTGGATGGTTATAACTCATGCTAATTAGAATTAGTTTTCTTTTTTGGCACATTATTAAAGAAAACTAATTTGTATACATGTGTCATGACAAGGTATCTTGTTTAATTATCAAATATTTTTTTTGCTTTATTTTTTTCTCTATATAATATATATATCACGGTAGGGTGTGGGGCCCACTTGATATTGGACAAAGTACAATCATTATGGATGTCACATTACTCATTCCCATATCATGTTCCTCTTGTCGACATGACTGATGAGCTTTGCCTTCCTCTTCAACTAATCTCTTTAGTCGATGGGTATCTAGCTTCTCATAGCACTAGGTGAGCGTGGGTTAAAATGTACTGTGGCAAATAAAAGTTCAAATTTATAGTTACAAAGTAATTGAAAAGGTAAATGAAGTTAAGTGTTTTTATAAGTGTTTCTCAAAACTATTGACAAAAGCTCAAATTGGGATTTGAAAATTGAAAATAATCAGATATACTATTTGGTGACTAGAAAAGAGAAATTAGTTGAAAGACTTTAAAATATGCATTAAAGTTGAAGTTTGAAAAAGTAATTGAAATTGTCAAACATAGCCTAAGTGATTATGTACTTGTGAAACAAGTAGGTGATTGAGGAAGGGATATTGTACATGTTAATTTAACCTTTTCTCAGTTGTAAAGTTGAGTTTCCCAAGCTATAGCTCCATATATGAGTCTAAGCATGTTGTCAAATTGTTCTACTTCATCTTGTTTTGGTCCTAGGATTGCATAGCACATATTGCAGTGTGAAGGCATTGGTGTATGTTGACCTGTGTGGATGATTAGTTTAGTGATGAGTGTACTTTGCTTAGGGAAGGAGAAAGGCAGAGCCCAAGAACTTTGATCTTCTATTTGAATGAAATTTAGGTTAGGGGGTGTTTAGTTTATTTCGCATTTTAACTGAAACGAATTAAAATGAAGTAAATAAAATTGTATTGAATTAATTGAAGGGGAAATTAATGAAAAAGTAATATTTGAAGAAAAATGTAAGCTGTTGAACTCAATGATCTGAATTAAACTAATTGCAAAATGAGAACTACTAAATAAACACACCCCTAGTTGTTAGATTCTCAATTTCCCTTTTCTACATTTTATTATCCAATTTTTATTATTATTATTATTAGTAATTAAATTTAGTTAATTGATAAATCAAATGAATAACAACAAAAACAACAGCAACAACAAAATGACGTGAAGATAACAAAGTGGGGTCTTATCAACTAACACTCCAAACTAAGAGCATCACATCACTTGTGAATCATGAACCGATTGACCAATGCGCGTTTGAAACGAGAAGGAGGGAGAAGATGAAATCAATACTACTACTACTACTCTCTTTTTATTTTGGTTTTTGTCATTTTACTTTTTGAGGTTGAATTTTCATCGTTGATCATTAATTTTTTTGAAGATAAACAATTAATAAATTTAAATAAAAATTATAATATGAAGTTACCTTTCTATACGATTCAAATAAATGTATTTCTAATTTGTGCATCAAAATTTTTTTCATCGACAAAATAAGTGGTCAATTTCGACACCATAACCTAAAACGATATTTTTACAAAATGGAGGGAGTAAATTGATATACGTGTGTAAAAGATTTCATGGTCAAGGAAGGTACTTCTGCTAGTAAGCAATTTTGATGTTTTTTCAGGTCCAAAGTTTAATTTCATCAATTTGCCGCATAATTGATTAATTTCCCAATGAGAGTTGATATTAGCACAAAATATTTTGATATATTCACTCCCCATGCTCACAAATTTATCTTTTTTTTTTTTTTTTTTTTTTTTTTACTTAAAGTTAGTAGATATATCAAATTTTATTTATCAGCTACCCTTTCCTACTATTCCAAAAATACTGTATATGTCTTCTTCTTCCTATGTGGGCTTAACTTGTTTCCTCACTTTCCAAGAATTGAACCCAATCATCAGAAAGGGGGATTCCTTCCACATGGTTTTCCAAGAAATCCAAAATATATGTGTCTTCTTCTTCCTATGTGGGCATAACTTGTTTCCTTCATTTTAGTGACTTGAACTAAATCATCTTGAATGGGGATTTCTTTTATGGCCATTAACTAGTTTGCGCTTTACAGTTTACACCCTCTATAAATAACGCGTTTCACCCTCTATAAATAATGCTTTTTTAATTTGTGTCATATCCATGTAACCATGTCCATACAATCTTGCCTAAATCTTTAACATCTATTTTTTTTTTTTTTTATGCGATTTGGGTTTATTACATCGTTTATAGAACTAATGAATTTGAATACTGATAAATGAGTCTAGTTTAAGTGGACTGACCCATTGCCATTAAAATTACTCCTCCCCCCATACAAGTTAGTATCAGATTTGGCCCTGACAAAATTTATCATATGATTTACCAAGGCAAGAATCAACCCAACTGATTGAATTAGTGGTCATTCTATTCAAGTCCATAAGATCCACATAGATTCAAAGGAAATTCCTAAAGGAGGATTAACTAAAAGTCTAAAACTATAATGTCTTTAGAATCAAGCAAAGGGAAGAGAAATAGAGGAAGAAGAGTGACATAACTTCATTCATAACCTAATGAATTAAGAGGATGAATTATAACTCAATTCAGAGTTAGAAGTACCAACACTCAAATTCCCAGAGACTTGGCTTTGACACCTTAACTGAGCCAGTAGAATAAGTCTTGCCAAGCGAAAAAAAAATAAAAATAATAATTAACACAAAAATTACATAAACTCCATTTACATGGGAGACACTTCTCTCTCACAGCTAATCAGATATTTCCCTTATTTACAGAATACAAATTAAAACACCATTGATAATATTAAAGCCTTACTAATTATGAAATTAAAAGAAAAAAATACAAAGTTATGATATAAAATTGTAAGATGGAGTAATTGACTAATTGATTTGCCCTTCATATATCAGTTGCAAAGTCAAACTTTCTTTTCCTCCAAAACCTCAGTTATCCTTCCTCAGCACTACCTCTTTTTTCTTTTTTTTTCTTTTTGGGAAAGAGTCCAGATACAATAAAATCCTCAGTTATCCTTCCTCAGCACTACCCCAAAGGATCAAAATTTGAGTCCAGATACAATAAAATCCATTTTCTTTGTAATCTCAAGTAGCAAGCTTCAGTAGTAGGTTGATTTTTACCATTTGATCAGCCCTCTAGCTACATTATGCTCTTTAACCAACTTCTTGTTAATAACAACTCCTGGGAACCCTGAAACAAAAGAAGGAAATGAAGAGTTCATTGCATGGATTAACAGCCAGGAAACTCAAGACATATCACAATACACACTTTCCTGATTTTACCTGACTTCTAGTATCTTCCGATTAATTTTTATGACAATATTTCCAAATACTACCCTTTCAACCACCTAGCAAGAAGTGTCATCATCAAGATCAAGTGCTCGGTGACTACAGGTCGATTTACTCAATAATCATCCACCTGATTCCACTTGGTTTTAGAAAAGAAATTCAACCTATGTGCAGTTTGCCTCAACTCATACAGCACATGGTGTCAGCACAGGAGAAACTCAACATGGTGTCGAAGTGTGCCTATTTACCATATCACACGTTGACCCTAGGAACAACTCAAGGGGGCATGTTTAATAAAAATGGGTTATTTGTCCGACATTGGTTTCGGAATGGAACCTGACTAAGCTAATACAAACGTGCTCAATCAACACTATTTGTGAATAAATATGAGTTTTCAGATCAGATAAATTGTAAACGGACTATATAAGATCACAAATGAACGAACTCTCCATTTACGCAAATATTTGAATCATACTTAGCTGATTCATGTCAAACGAGTTTTGAAATTTTTACATTAAACTTGATTGATGGTAACCTTATCATTGAACAAGATAAACATGGAATGAAATAGATGGGATTGTAAGGGATGTGCTCCCTCCATCAGAAAATAAAAGTCATTAATATTATCTTATTGTCTGTTTGGCTATGCTTCTACTTCTCCTCCAACACTCCTCTTTCTCCGCCTCCTCCCTCCACTTTTAACTTAAAGTTGAGATGGGGCTAGAAATAAGTAAGAAGTTGGCATCTTCTACTTCTAGCCCCAATTTAACTTCCTAAAAGTTATAAATGGAGGAGGATGTGGAAGAAGAGGGGGTAGTGAAGAAAGGATGCAAGGGAAGCAGAAGGTTGTAGAAGCTTGGCCCATTAGTAGGTTCGAGAAATTTTCTAAAATACTCCCTCCGTACTTTTGAAATGTTTACAAACCATTTGGGCACGAAAATTAAGGAAGCAAAAGAAAGGGGTTTTGTTTCCAATATTGCCCCTAAGGGTTTAACAGAATTACAATGAGAGAGAGTGTGAA
>BSSO01004956.1:0-13755 GCA_030267885.1 Mesembryanthemum crystallinum | reverse complement strand
AAATTAAAATATCTTATGTGTTATTACATTCCAAGAAAAGATTAATCTAATAAGTTACAAAAATCTAATGAAGATTTCTTTTATTTGCCAAATAGAGTTAATAAAACCTGTCAAAAAATACAACTATTATTTTAAAATTACTTATAACTTTTGATCAACTTTTCAAAAATTAAATATTTTCACGACATTAGAAATAGTGTGAAATATACTTTAAAGTGAGACCCATTTATAATAGAGATGTTAATATGTTGATAGCATTTTATTTGAGTCCACCAAACCCAATCATAGGCCCATTTAATGTACTTAAGTTTGGACTAAAAGTAAAAAATTATATTAAATCAAAGTAATAATGGCTTGGAATTTAGTAATGTATTTCAAACCGTGCAGCGCACGGGCATAAACCTAGTATTGTATAAGGCTCTCATAAATGAGGCCACTAGTACCAGTGACTTTAAAACCAGTATTGGTGACCAAAATACCAGTGCCTTTAGACTAATGAGTAGTACTAATGGATCAAAAACTGGTATTAATGAGTAGTGTTTATCATTAAAATGGCTATGGGCTTGCAGTGGCCGGGGTCGTAGGCTCCCAAAGGCCCGACCTACATCACTGCTAATGTGCTCCATGTTGTGCCACCTCACCTCTTAGGCGTGCAGTCAAGGCACGACCAATGGCCCACGACCTATTGTGCCTTGTCTTCAAATGTCGCTTGCATCATGTCACTCTTGTTTCCAAGGTTTTTCAAATTATATGTGAAGTATTATTATTGGAGAATGAAGATTGTAAAATATATTTGGTGAATATATTTTTATGTTATCTAAGAAATAATATATATTTGATATTATATGTTTAAGATATGAGTAACTCTCTTGTACAACCGTCTAATCGTTAGACGATCTAATTTAAGGATGACTTTTCGTAATCTAAGGGTTATTTTTAGTGACTTAGGGGACTACTTTATGCAACTTGACTAATTTAGGAATAACTTTTCGCAATTTAGTGGCTACTTTTATCGATTTAGTGGCTACATTTTTACAACTTAGGGTAATTTTATAAAATTACTATAAGATATAAAAAGTAGCCCCTAAGTGGCTAAAAATAACCTATAAATTGCAAAAAGTTAACATTACATTGGGTCGTCTAACAGTTAGACGGTTATACACAAGAATTTGCATTAAGGTATTATATAGAGATCTATTATGTTTAGGAAACTAGTATCTCTAGGAGACTAGTTTACTTGGAAAATAATCCTATGTAACTCTATAAATATGGGTATCCCATGTATGAATAAGAACAAGCTAGATTTATAAGCTTATTGAAATTTATCATAGTATCAGAACCTATAATCCTGGAGGCCTAAACACAAGTTTCCGTCCAGTTCCTATACACGACACAATTAAAAAAAAAAAAAATTGAAAATTTACATAGACACGAGACACAGCTATACGATACAAAAGGCCGTGCCATATGGGCTTGGATCGTCTGTGCCCGACCTCCCAAAACTCCAAGCACGTTGGTACAGTGCGCTGGCCAGTGGCCACCCCTCCGTAAACCCTCGCAGGTTTTTGGAGTCCAAATCAAATCTTTATAAACATTTCCTATCAAAAAAAAAAAAAAAAAAATCTTTATAAACATTGCAGCTCTGTTAGCAAAAAAACAGAACCGAAAATGATTCACAACCCTCCCGCCCAAACCTGCTATGTGAACCAAAACCTCCAAACCCCAACAATGGCGATGATGATGATGATGATGAAGACGACTCATTGGGAGGTTCAATACGCAAGATTCTTCAACTTCCCACCATTTTCTCTCTCCTCGACTCCCGATTCTGCTTCTGCTACTAAACCCTCCTCTCTTCTCCGCCCCATCTACCCCCGCAAGAAGCGACGGGTTAAGGGCAATTGGGTTCCATCGATTTCCACTAACGCGTCGCTTAGCATTCTCTTTCATCATCATTCTGTACTAGAACCAACCCTTATTGTCTCAAGCCTCAATAGTGTCTATGTAAGTCTCCCCCAAATGGGTTTGCCCTTTTAACTGTTTGATTGATTATTATGGGTCTGATTGTGAAGAATGTAGTTGAAGGAATTAGTAGAGATTTTGAGATGACAAGGGACGTAAGGCACGTAAGAGATTTTGAGAGATTTTGCGAGGGGTTTTTGTTCTAAAATGGAGTTAATAGTTTTATAAGATAAATGTGATATGAACTGGGTATCTGGGTTGCCCGTTGATTGTTTACTAATTTGGTTATTGATCTATGTAAGAGACGAAAGAGATCTTGATTCTTGAGAGGAGTTTGTGTTCTATGAATGGAGTTAATTATTTCATAAGATAAATGTAATATGAACTGGGTTGCTCGTTAATTGTTTACTACTAATTGGTTATTGATCTCAGTGACTGATTTCTGTAGGTATAATGAACTAATTTTAGTTGTCTTTGTAGTGGGTATTAGGAACTGGACGCTTCAATGCAAATGACTGGTTGTAATTTTGTTCATATATGAGAATACTTGTGGTTGATTATAACTACATTGTTGTTGGAATTGGAGACCATACAAAGTTGAGCTTGGTCAAGCAGGGGATTTTGCATTGTTTCAACTGATCTATTTAAGTTTGAATTGGTTGGCTGCTAACTGTGATATTAAATGACTGATTTCATAAGTCCTAAATTTGTTAGGCTTTTCGGGTAATCTCTTGCCTTTTCAATGATTGTACTTGGGAGGATCATATAATGTAGAGCTTGCACTCCGTGATTTTGAGTGGAGCGGCCTGAAAGTTGTTGTTTTCGTTTATCTTTAACCTCACAAAAAGTTGATAAAAGTGAAGTAGAACCTGCATTGGGGTTTGATTGATGGCCGGATGACTGGTTTCGTAGCTTTTACTTAAGCTTTAACGCTTGCGGTGTATCTTGCTTATCAGTATCTTCTACTGAGCTTGCAATTAATGACGATGAATGCTGCAACACAAGGTGTTGGTTGTTATACTTGAAAGAATCATAGTATATAGCTATCAAGCATGGCCATGAGGTTTCTCATATTTACGCAATTTTGATCTTGCATTGCATTCACCATGTACAACAAACTTGGACCAAGGAAGTTTTTACTCATGTTGTGGTCTTGTTTTGTGAGAGAGTTGTACGACAAGAACTATATTCCTGAGCTATAACTTATAACTTATGAACATGGAAACATATACATTCACCCATTTCGGTTGTTTTACTAGAGAAATCCAATTCATGTGGTACGTTAGAAACCTGATTAGTAATAGAAAATGTGGTACTGGCTAATTTATCACTTATCAGTTATCCGGTGTGCAAGACAACTGATATGGCTTAAATATGCACTTTGATTTGTCGTCTTTGTTTGAGTAGAATCTTTCGTATGTTAATTGAAGGATTTTTTTTTCCACTTTGTGATATCCAAATTGTTCTCATGAAATCTTACTCTATCCTAGAGTCTCTCTGATAAATCTATTGATGGTGGTTTCTGCAGGAAGAACACTATGTTACCAAGCTGCATTTCACATGGCCTCAGGTGTCCTGTCTTTCAGAATGCGCTGTCAGAGGCAGCAGAGTAATATTTGCTAGTTACAGAGATAATATGCACCAGGCAAGCTTCTAAAATTCAAGTTACCAACTTACCAAATAGAGAATAATTGGCCGTTGATTGCCTTTTCCATACATAAACTAATGCACTTCTCACAAGGATTCACAATGCAAAGTCTTTATCATTCACGCATTCAATTTTTAATCAATTTAGCAGTGAATTAATATTCGCATAATATATAGTCATATTGAATTTGTCCATACAGATCTTTCTGCATATATGTATGAAGCTAGTTCTCTGCAATCAGAACATCTTTTTTCCCCATACGATTATTCACTTTTGATTTTGAGTGGTCGATTCAGCATCTGCTCACATACTTGTTCTTATCACTCTTGAGAGAAGAGGCACCTAGCTCTCCCTTTTTACTTGTAAAAAAAAAAGGAAAGAAAAATCTGGTCTCATACTTATTTTTGATGGCATCCTTGCATATTCGAATGAGATCTGTTTGTCTTAATAGACTTCTGAAAAGAGTTCTCTTTGCTGTTTACAAATCTGATTGTGCCTGTCACCGGTTCATACTTTACTTGATGATTAGAAATCAAAACGTGTCAAAGTCATAGCTCATGGAAATGACCATCGCTTTGTCCATCAAGTGGATAATATTATTAGGGATTTGTATTATTATGATGAGTAAATTGAAAGTTTTTCAAACATTGATGCAACTTAGTTTGGAGCATTTAGCTCTTTTAGTGCTCTCATCAATGCTACTGTTGGAGTCCTTTGAACTTTACTGACCAATGTGGAGATAAGACATGTTACCCTGACTTTAGGATTATGGTGGCTGCTTGTTTCTTCAATACATGTGAATAAGCGTCAAATGATCTACACAAGTAGTTCTTCCTGTACATTATCCTTCAATCCTAATACTAATTTTCTGAATTTTTATATGATATGATAATTATCAACATTTTTTTTCTTCTTCTGACCTTGTTAAATCTTTTCTCTCTTCATGGCATTCTGTCTAGGCACAAGCCTGAAACAAGGTTCCTCATTGCTCATTCCTGTCATTATGTTACAGATCCAGAAGTTCGCCGTGCGTTTCTGTTCTTCTGCAGAATCTGAGGAATTCATGGAGTCGCTGAAGGTGAAATCAGTGTCATCCTGTTTATTTATGAATTTGATAATGTAATCAGCAATTACTGACATCTTAAACCAGGGAAGATATTATGGCTGAACTCTTCTACTTATTTGTACCTTAAAAGGTCTTGAAGGAGGCAGGGAAAGTTGATTGTCCAAGTGGAGTGACGCCCATTACGTTTCGTCAAAGGTATGAAACAATCTGCTGATGGTTATCAATTGACTCTTTTGTAATTTATAGTAGCAAAGCAAGATTGGTGAACTGAGTTTTATTTTCATGTTTATTTTCCTGGGTTAAGGGTTGAAGAGATATCAAATTATGTAAATCCTTCGATGGGTTGTACTACTACTCCCCAGTGGCAACCTACCATCATCAAGCAGGAACAAGTTCCCCAATCATGCTCTCAACAAGCAATGTTAAGCCATGCTGCTGAAGGCCTGGATGCTGCTCTGCCTCCTAGCTTTACTGCACTTCTTTTGGAGAGTTGTACTGAGATTCATCCAGGTACATTCATGTGGAATCATTAATCAAGAAAAATTATGATATTTAGCTCGAAGGGATTTATCTAATTGAATCATAAACACTGCAGGAGTATCTGAAGCACCTTCAGAACTTAACCTCAACAATTTCCTTCAAGCGGTATCTCTCGGAGCTTTGAATATATTGTTCCTATTAAATTTTCTGGTTATTAGCATATCTTGTTGAAAGAGTTTCTCAAATTTCTAAAGCATCTGAATTTGTATGTGCATCCACTGTGGGGGCTCACATGCTTATATGTATATTATGCACCAAAATTCATTGAAATTTTTTTCATCTATTAATAGTCCCAAATTAAAATGTCCACCATCATTGAAAATTTTGTGTATGAGCTTTTGTTCACAACTCTGCTTCTGGATAAGAGCTACTTGAAAATAGTTCAGTCACACCAGAGTCTCATTTAATTTTTGGACATTCAATTCTCAAATCCAAGATTTTGGTGTCACTTGCTGTTTGGGGAGGTCTAAAAGCTAAGGTCCATTTTTCCACATCTCTGTCCTACTGAATTCTCATGCTAACCTTAGAAGTTCTAGTTTTGAATGAGATCGACCTGAAATGTGGGGTACTTAATTTCTCTGTTCTCTCAGCATTGAACCATAATGTTTGGAGTCAATCACCTTGGAAAACTGTTGATTTATATGTAGAACTCGCTTTCTTGGCGGCTGTGAAAGCAGTAACATATGTGTCGCAAAATGATCGTTTTTGGTTTTGGAGCAACAATGAATACTTATTCCAAAATTATCCATTTCTTACTCATGTTCTTCTGTTTAACTCTTTTTTTCTTTTTCAGGGAGGAATGACTGACGATGCTTTCGTAGGTGAGTAATATGTCTGATTCTAGTTTGTGAACATGAAATTAAAGATATACAAATTTTCATCCTGTGTCATAGAGTATCGCCTTATTCTCACGTGCTTTATAACACACAGATTCTGTTGCACTTCTTGTCTTTGAGAAATGTGGACAGTTTAGATGAATGTGTCTGATGCGCGTTGACAGGATTGACCTGATAAGAATCTCCAAATATACATGTCTCATGGTATTAGAAGTTTTTCTTTACATAAACGTAAAACAGGATAATAGTGTGGAAAACAAGGATTATTTCGTAACAAAATGATTTTTTTTCAGTCTGAGGCAGTAGACATAAATGACCTATCCTCGTGTTTCAAAGCTTTTAGGGACCATTTTTAAGATTCTTAGCTGAGACCTGAAGAAATAACAGGCAATATAGGTCACATTATACTGTTTCTGCTAATCTGTTCCATATGTCTTGAATGTTCTTGTTTCCCTTGTTACTTCAGAGATGCTGGACAAGATAGACAGTATCATCATTGGACTAGGAGGAGACTTGTCACTTTGAGGTCCATCAGCTTGTGCCAGCTTCTCTTGTTTTTGCATTTGACCACCAGCTATTGTAAGTACTCCATATAAAGAGTTATACATTGCCCAAAATCAGGTTCCCCTTTCACAACCATGATCTTATCTCTAGCCCTTCCGTTTATAAATGCACGAATATTGTTGGCTTTTGCATGCTTCTACCATCAGTAAACTGTAAAGCTAATACCTGTTTGAGTAACTGTCTTTCATGTAGAAGAACTATTTGTAGCTAGCAACATGATGTAAGTACTCTAAGACACCCAATATGCGGCGTATACTGTTCTGGAATTGGTTTTTCCTAGACTACAATGTTCCAAAACAACTCAAAATGATGCAGAGTAATGGGAAGAATTTTGGTGTTTGGAATCAAGAATTTTGGGACAGCTTTCTGTAATTGCTATTATACTGTAGTTGCTTGTGGGGATGACCCATATGTGCCATTTGAATTGAATCACATGGCCCATGGATTTTGGTATTACTTGAACTCCTATTTAAATGGGCTTGGGCCCAAGGCCCAATCCAGGAATCAGTTTTGTAGGCTTGCCTCTTTCTCCTTTTTGAAGGCTTTATTAGTCTAAAAAATTTAGGACTGAGAATCTTGTTTAAAGGGAATATAAAGGTGCTATAAGCACAAATGAGGAAGCAGCTGTGAAACCAAGGTTAATCTATTTTTATTTTTTGTATTTTTGTGGGGTTGGAATTTTTTTATGTAGGTACCTTGTACCTCCTGATTTGGGTATATTGCACTGTATGATTAAAGAAAAAGCCAGATTAAGAAAGTGAGAGATTTAGGACCTAATCATTTAGTATTTTAATTAATGTAAGTCAAACACAGAGATGTGTTCACAGAACCATTTGATTTGGTGGATTCTTCTTTTGTTATTCTAGATTGAGAACGTATCCTTGTGTAGTACGATGCTCTAATTGATGCAGTGCTAGTATATCAATTTTGTAGACAAAAGAAAAAGAACGGTGGAACCCTTCTGAGAGAAATAAGGGCCCTTTAGGATCAGGCTTGGTCCTTCCCAAGTTTGTGTAGGGAAACTCAACCATCATTTCGATAATTTGAAGGGTCCGGTCTAAAGGTTAAACTCACAAAACTTAGATGTTCAAAAAGTTTTGGACGAAATTGTTCGTTTTATAGTGAAATATCAGATGAGCATTCCCAAATGACCTAGATATGCCTCATTCAAAGGCTATAATCCACGACAAGAGGGATTTAAAACATATCAGGATCAAGTTACCCTTTTCGAATCATATTGAACGAAGATCTTCTAAGTTACATTGGAAGCCCCTTGGGTTGGATATTGGGTCTTCCTGTGGATAAGGTGATTCTTTACACTTTACTCATTCATATATAAGGCTCTAACACCTACACAACGGTGGTAATATGATGTTATGGAGTGGGGGAAGCCCTTTTGGGATGGGGTGCTCTTGGTCGCCGTTGCTCCCCCAGCTCTCCAGAATCTTGCATGTTGGAAAACTCAACCGACCCACATGAGGGTCTTCTAACCATAATAAGGAGCTTTAAAACTCTTAAGATTTGGATTTTGAGTCTTATGCATGGAAAAATAGGTATTAGAGTATGAGAGTTTTCTTTCCTAAGGAGTTGACTCGATCTGAACAGGATTAGTCATACACGGTAAAACGAAAATGGATACATATGAATTCAACAAAAGAAAACCCAATAGCATGAGATAGTGACATTAGTTTAGGTTTAAGGAATAACATAAAGTGATATATATTCTTTGAAAAGTAGTGGGGGTTGCATAATATAGATTAAGGTCCATATCCATCCTCATAGATAGCCTTTAAGTCATGTAGATGTAGCTCATCTCATCTTAGCTTAGCTAAAGGGCAAATCGATAAGAAACTCTCATATATAATTGTACTGGATGATCCATTCAAGTCTTGCTTTAAATTTGCTTTCCTTCCTTCAACAATCAACAACACCCCCCTAAACGACATTTAGAGGGAGGAAAAGACATATTTGATGAAATCAATCAATCATTACAAAACCAAAGATGTAGCCGTATCTCTAATCATTAGAAGCTTTTACATTTATTATTTTTGTAGTATTATTATATCCTTTCCATCTTATAATTTTATCAATTAATAGTGAGGGGAATCCACTGTCACCGCCCACAGCCGCAAGGTGAGTCATAGGAAGTAGGAAAAGTATTTGTTCCATTGCGCAGGCCTGCTCACTTCTCCTAACTCCTCCCTTGTTTTTGCTTTCTCTCTCCTCCCTATCTACTCTATGACTATTAGCATTACATGATTAGTCTTGTACTCTTGTGTGACCTTGTTTTCGTTAGCTGAAATGCACTGAATAAAACTGATTTGAAGCTTACGGAACTGCACCAAATTGAAACTATAAGGTGAATTTTAACGAAGTTTCATGAACTGAACTGATTTGAATTGAAAAATGCAAAACGAAGTTGAGAATATGACCAAACACTTTTAGAATCACCTAAACAAGAAGAAGACGACATGAATTGTACGATTTTGTTAATTTATGACTAGCTAGGGTGGCAAATTTATCTAAGTTTGGTTAGTAAAAGCTAACAAAACACTAGAATATTGACATGAATTGTATAAGATTAAGACTTCATTTCTTCCATCATTTTCACACTACATTCAGTCACTTCAGCATAGTTGAGCTGAAATTGAACACGATCATGACATGCTTCCGATTTATTAAATTAGATATTGTCCATTTACCGTTAAAACCCAAAAGAAGACATTAGCATAGTTGATAGGCTAGGACTTGGGCGGAAATAGGTTAGGTGCAAGTTGAGGTTTACCAAGCAATTAATAAGTAGTTAGGTTCATGAATCTTGTTGGTCGTTTTAATATTGACACATGCATAAATACAACCTAATAATATGATCTAGTTGACAAAACTAGTTTAATTTTAGATGTGATATTATTTATTTCACATATGATTGATAAAATCATTCATGAAATCTTCACCCTTTTCCTAAAGTATAGGCTAATTGATATATAACTCCTGTGAATTTGTTTCATTATTGTAGTAGTGGAAGCTCAACTAACTAAGATGATTAAGGAAGTAAAACCTTTTAAGCATGAACTAGCTAGCCAAAAGTACAAAGCTCTAGGAACTAGATAATTAGTGCTTAAGTTTATTAATTTATAGTGTTCCCAAATGTTTAATTGAGGAAGAGGAAAGAGTTAGCAAAGAGGAATTTGGTTAGCTTTCTAAATTGGAATGAGCACTATGCTATATATGGATTAAGGGGTGACATGTTGTTAATATGCTTAGCATATTACTAAGATAATGGAATATCTTTCTAAAGTCTAAATGAATGAACTTGCTTTGTATTAGTATGGTTTTAACTAACTCTTAATAACGAAAGTTAAAGTGTTAATTCATTGTAAATGATTACTCCTAGGGCCCATTTGGGGATTGATTAGATTTGGGCGGCAGAGAAATTCAAGTGGATGAAGCTAAATGTTGCAATAATGAGATTATATGGGCAAAGAAAAGACTCAAAAGAGTTTGATGAAGAAAATAGAGCACTTTGATAGTGATTTTTTCTTTTTAGATGAAAGTGATATTTTGATTGATTTGGAATACTTTAATTTATCCCAAATATGGTATCTAATGTACCTCACATTGTATTTAAAGGGTTCTAATCAACAAGTTATAGTAACCCCTGCTCCCTGGTTTAGATATCAACCTCAATGTAGCTTATCAAATTTTACTTGTGTATGTATTCTTTATCCCTTACTGATTAAACCTACTAGTTACCTCTAAGCACTTGAGAAATTGGGTGGTTAATTTATCAAGAATTGATTGATTTTTTGTTCTTTTAGGAGAAAGGGTAAGTTTTCTAATCATTTTCTCTACAAGTCTTGAGGGGTGTGTCAAAATCTAGCTTTGAACATATTGGCATGAGCAGTAATTGTTGACTCCTTACTTAAAAGCCATAGAATAAACTTACATATTACCTGAAAGTTGATTCATTTTCAACTTTCAAACCTATTCATTTCGAAATAAACGCGGTTTAAAAATCCTCTTCCTTTCAAATTTCAAAACTTTAACATGTCGACCTGCAACATCATACTACATGCTAACTATTATACGACACCTAACCGGCGTGTCCTTGGTTCATTCTTTTAGCTTTTTGTTTGAAGGAAGAGGGGGGACTCGGGCAAAATAGTAGCAGTATATATATGGAGTCACAAGCATGATGATTGTCCCACCAAACAAAAGGTAACCCAAACCCAAGTTTTTCACTTTCATTGAATCTCAGAGTGAAAAATGTGGAGAATTTGTGGAACTCTTTGTGATCATGATTGCCAACTGAGGTACTACTTTCAATTCTCTCAATAAAAATGATGGCCTAGCTATGATATTATTTCTTAGGGATTGTTTTCCATGCATGGAAGTTACCCTGCTTTACTCTATAGCTAATTTACTCTCCTTACATGTGTGTGACTGTGTAACAGGGGGCTCTTTTCATCAGGATTGATCATGTGAGACAGGACTTTTTACCGTTGATGTTTGCATTTAATGCAAGTGATGTTCACTCTATTTCACTCACTTTGAAGATGTTTATTTGAGGTTAGTTGGTGTCTTTTAACTAGTTCATGCATTTCATTGGTTACCTTCTCTAGTTATGCACGTTTTTAAAAAGGATATATAGGACATGTTTTTGTCTGCACATTTTGTATCTGTGTTTGGTTAGGAAAGGAAAAAAATGAAAAAATGCTACCACTCTTTTGCACACAGAACTTTGGAGCATATACACTCATTGAGAAACCAACAAGTATTAGGTAGTTGGCATGATCCTTAGCCTAAGATTGTGCATGCACTCCCTTTGATCTAATAGTTGTTATCCTTGATAGTTTTACTTTTTTATCTTCACTTATCCACACAATAATCAACTATTGAGCATGTCTTATTTGAGACGAGTGTCATCACAAAACAATCAAGAAGTCACCACAAGACATACAAAGATAACATCATCTTATGGTGTTATTGCATTGTCTCGTCCATAGCCCTAATTCTCATACATATCATAAGACTGGTATATATCTTGACTCAAAATAAGTAGTGTGACACATTTGCGAACATCTTACACATAGCAAAGTCAAGTTAGTTTCGATCAAACTAAATATATTTGCACGTCATCGAGTGGTGGCCATAGAAACATTATCAGTTCCGATAGTTATAACTATGTTTCTTATTATTATTATTATTATTATTATTATTATTATTATTATTATTATTATTATTATTATTATGGTGTTGGGGACACAAGATCTTTGTAGGGAAGGGAAAGGGAAGAATTTGAAGAGAAGGAAGAAAGTGTGATTTTATTGAATTGTAATTGTAATTGTAATGGGCCCAGATAATAACACGGCAACCACACGTTTCAACCTATTAGCCTACTTACTTGTTGGGCCCCGCCCTACACGGCTACGGCCCAGCCAGCCCTTCTTCTCTTACTTCATCTTTACATTAACCAAAGATGCCCATTTGTAGATCATCTCACTTCCACCATTTACGAGAGAGAAAAAAAAAAAAAAACGTTTAATTTTTGTTTACAATTTTTTTAAAAAAATTTCATAATTTGGGTGTTTTTCCATCATTGTTCCAATTTTACATTCAATTTAGTTGGTTCAATTGAGTTTAATTTCTACAATATAAATTTTTTCACTCATATAGTACTATTTATTTAGTTCAGTTCAACAATTTCTATAAAGGAACACACCATTTGTAGCTTATTATCACACCTTAAGCAAAATTGATACAAAATAATGAGACTATATGCACATAATGTACGCGCACACACATTATTTTACCGAGAAAATACTAGTAAAGGTAGTAAAAGAAATTTAAAAAAAAAATTATTTAGATTTTTATTACGAAGAGGATTTCTATTTTTTCAGTTCTAATAGGAAAGGGGCTTTTTGGTTTTTGTTTTGTTTTTATTTATTTATTTATTTTCCTGTGAAAGTGGCTTTATTTGATTGTTTGACAGTGATTTATGATTTTACCATTGTACTAGTAGTAAAAATAGGATTTTCACCTCCTTTGTTATCACTCATCACTGCCTTTTCCTGTTCCTTTCTATCTTTCTAGTTCTTTTTCTCATTTTTTAATATTATTTTGGGATGGGAAGAATAAGGGAGTTACTGATTAGAGGTAATTGATCTTGTTTGAAGCCCTAATTGAAGGGTTTTAAATCAATATATATTTATAAATTATTGATTCATCAACCTATTAAAGCTTTCTTTGTACTAATTAATGATTAGTGTAGCTAATTGAGGTCCGCAAAACTTGCTAGCACTCAATGAAACTACATGTTGATTTCATTTTGGGTGTCACTCTTTTTTATGACATTTATGTGCATTTGTGTCTTTATATAGGTATACTAAGATAGATTTAAGTTCAGGTCTGAACTAAAGAATATTACAACAATTCAAATCCCCCTTATCGCTTAGGCGGTGTAAATTGAGTTCAGGTTTGAAATGTGGTTATTAGGTGTGAACAAATTTCAAAATCTTTGTTGTTCATTAATAATTGAGATTCTTAGTTTGCACTTAACAATTAGTCTCGCCAAAACTAGATTTTACTGAGATATATGTACATCAATAACCTATATAAAAAAGAAGTCCCGTACTTTGTAATTCAGTAATCATGAAAATCAAATATTATATATGGTGCCAATCTGTTTTAACTTCTCTGTATATTGAGCATGATTAAGTATCATTTTAGAGTCTGCAGCAAGTAAAACACGAAGTTTACTATTGGATAGGATGAGGTACTGTCTACTGTGGTTGATGATAATGCTTTTATTTATGCTTATTTTGGAAAAATTTATTTTCTAATTTTAACTTCCAATACCACACCATCAAAAAGAAAAGGAAAAAAAAAAACAAAAACAAAGAAGGGAAGAACAAGATCAAACTGGCTGAATCAACAACTATTTCAAAAATAAAAGAAACTAGCTTTGTTCGAATGAAATATCAGCACAAGAGAAGGTTATGTACATCGTCTGAATCTTTACAATAAATACCAAAGTGAACAAATATATTAAAAAGAAAAATGCAACAATTTGTATGACCCTGGTGTATACTACTCCCTCCGTTTCGCTAAAATCTTGTCATGGGCAATTTGCACGTAGA
>BSSO01004955.1:0-13757 GCA_030267885.1 Mesembryanthemum crystallinum | reverse complement strand
TCAAATCAAAGGAAAATAATGAGGGAAGAAGATATTTATTATCATTTTAATCCATCACTACTGCTTTTGAGTCGAACTATATGACATTTTATTTGAAAAATTAATGTTTTCTTTATGCACCTGATCATACTATAGTATTTGTCAATAGTACAGTGGTGCCATGTAGAATCAAAAATAAAAACTTACACCATGTAGAATTCCACATAACACAGTGGCACCATGTATAATTTCCCAAAAAAATGCCAAGGAAAAACAAAAACCCAAACAATAAAAAAGAAAAAAAGAAAAGAAAGAGAATAAGAGGTTTGGTCCACAAATCGAGCTGTTGTGATCGGTGCGTGATGAGCCTTTGAGTTGTACTTTGGAGTTGCTTTTTGCTAGTTGGATGTTTTGCATTGGTTTCCTTGATAGCTACAAGGTGAGTTGATGATTTTTGCTCCACTAGTTCCACGACTTCTTAACTACATTTCGAAATGAATTGGCCTTACCCTTTACCCCAAAGCCTTACATTACAACCTCACAAGTCCTCTTGACTCGTCCGTGCAGTTGTCCTCTAGCGGAGGAGATGTGAGATAAAAAGTGAGCATATGGTAGACTTTCACTTTTGAGATGAGTATTAAGTGAAACTCTCTTCCTTTGACAATAATAAACACATGAGTGCGAGTTTTCACAATCCTAAAGTGAGGGTCCATTTTGCTTGGTTATGCTATGTTACAAGGTGGGTCTTGTGGTATGATTTCACTGATTTTGGATCGCTCTTACATGATGTGCTATGGGGTTTAAAAAGTTGATGAGATACTTGTGTACTTGATTGGGTTGTCTTTATCGATACATGCTGTTGCTTTTGTGAAAAAAATCTGAGAAGGTGATCTCTTATAATCCCTTACCTCTACGTGTTTATTGATACTTTTGCTTGTGGACAAGCAAATGATTAAGCTTGGGGGATTTTGATGAGCGCTAATTTATGCATAATTTTCCTATTTTATTACACTCATCCGACTTGGATATTAGTGGTTTGCATCGATTTTACGAGGTGTTAGCCTTTCTCTTTTATCAGGATCACTACTTGGGTTGTTTGTCGAATTTTGTGATTTCAGGAGCTTAATGAACCCATGGAGTATATTTGGATCGAGTTTAGGGTTGGACCATCCCTTTTGAGGAAGCAATGAAAAGGCTATCAAGCGTGAAGAGACGAAAAAGAGAAGAAAGTTGAAATGTCAAATGTCTACATTGAGCACGACCGTGCTTCGTACATGCTTCAAAGTGGCACGACCAAGCCAAATGGGCAGAATACCCACTGTTTGCAATCTGCCAGAGGAGCACGACCGGGCTCAATTCCTTCATAATTTTGGCACGACCGTGCCACTGCTGCCGAGAATGTGCCTTAAGCGGTTATCTCCCCTTCTCTTGGGGAGACTTTTGATGAGTTTTTTCTACTGATTTTTGGAGTGATATAAAAGGGCTTCTAAGCCGAAGTCTTCATGATCAAACTTCATCTCCATTTTCTGAACTTTCTAGATTAAAACTAGTTTAGGTTACTGCTTTTCTAGATTAAATTATCGCTTTGTACGAATCTGACAAGACCGCTCATCAACATTTGGAGCAATTTCAATTCAAGATTTCTTTGGTTAATTCTTCCCTTTACTTCACTTCTCTCTCTTTCCATTGTTTCTTCCATTTTTAGTTCTCTTATTCATACTATTAGATTATTCACTTTTAGTTTGCAAATTTCTCGTGCTTGTGATTTGTTGTTACAATTTCTTGGTAAAAATCATGAGTAGATAATTTCTCATAGATCAGGGTTGAGGTTTGCTAATTTACTTGATGTTGGGATAAATTTAATTGCTAGTATGCCCTTGAAAATCATTGCACATGGTCTTTTGTATGCCATTGTTAATCGTTTTTCTTGAAAAAGATTCATGTTTAACTAAAGTGATGATAAATGATGATTTATACTATACTTATTGCTATATTTTACTCATAGTTTTAGGCTTAAAGGTGTGAGTTTTAGTTCATTTCATGTTCATTTTAGTTCTTTAGTTCTTGTTTACTGCTTTTTGTTTGTTTGTGTCTAGGTAGAAGATTTTGGTGACATTTGAAGTACAATTGAAGTCGGAAATTTCGACGCGAGTGTTGGGCTTTAAAGGAGCGTGTTGATGCGTTTTTGGAGAAGACATGACCCATTCATGTAATTGTGACTCGCCCATGTCATTGTAATGAAGAGAAGATGCTTCCCAAGAAAGACGTGACCTGCCCATGTCCTTGGACGTGACTCGTATTTGCTGCAATTGAATAAAATGCAAACAAGAGATGAAGATTAAGAAATCAGAGAGAGACACGACCAGGCCGTGTCAAAAGACACGCCCGTGTCTTTCTCCGTGTGAGCTGCGAGAGAGCTGCGTGTTTTAACCCTTCTCTATCTTTTCTTCCCTTCTCCTCCCATAGCTATATAAGGACAATTTTAGGGATTTTAGGAGACCTTTTGTTACACCTTTGGTCATCTTTTTTATATTCTTTTTGCCTCTCTTCTTCTATTGAAACACATTGAGATTGGAGAAGAATACTACACAAGCGAAGCCAAGATCGAATCTTTCATCAAGTAATAGGTTTTTCTTGAACTTGTAATTGTTTTGATGAATTCTTTTGAATCTTTGGTGTTAGTTTTATTATTTATCATGAGCTAAATTCTTCTAACTAGGGCTAAAGTGTAGCCATCCTTATTTGATATAGAATTCTATTAATTTTTATCCCAAGATTTAATCTTTATTACATGCATGTGTGTTTATATTATTGTTTTTAATCTAATTTAAAGGTTTGATCACCCTTTTATTTGATTTATTATGCATGTATAATATTGAGAAGTGATTATATGCATTGGTATCTAGTAATATAAATAGGGAATCGAACGAAATAATGAGAAGTACAAACGTGATGCTTGCAGTTTTATTGTTTATGTGTTTTTATTGCTCCTAATGCTTCTTGAATTGTTTAAATCTACCTAGAGATAGTGTAGGTTAATAATTTGAGATAGATTCATTATCGGCTTGAGAAAGCGTATTGATTAACTTAGTAAAAACATGTTGTCACATGTATTTAATTAAGTCTTGGATTAATTATTAGTTTTCTGCGGATATTTGGTTGGTGAACCCGAAACCCTAGTGTCTTCTCTTGATCGTGTGCTTCGGCTAATTATTCAGCAATTAGTTGTGTTAAATTATTCAGTTTTACTCCATATTTATTTCAATTCAATTCTTATAAATTCAGGTTTCTGGACAAAATTAGGATTTTCAATGTTTTGGTGCTTATTCGCTTTAGTCCTCGTGGGAACGATACTTGAACTTACTTTCTATATTACTTGTGTGACTGGTACACTTGCCATAGTCTAGTTTATACGAATCAAGTGACTAGTATAAAATCGAAAAAGGAATAGTCGCCGAGTTGCAATTGATTGTATTGATAGTGTAATCACGAAAGTAGATTGTGTTTTCTTGTGGACATTAGTATAGAATTTTGTGCTTAATGCTCTTGACTTGTTATGCCCCATGAAAATAGGTGGTATTGTCTTGTTGGATTTGGCCTAATTATTATTCGAAAGAGATTTTGAGGTGTCCTTTATCCGTCCTTGCAATGATTAAAATTGGCATGCTAGATGAGTTTATCTTGTTATTCAAGTGGATTAGTTTAGCGAAATCAACCACAGACCTTTTATTTCTGATTAATCTCTCTTTTAGCACTTGACTTAGTTGTTAGATAATCTACTCCTTTGTGATTGGATTGCCTGGATAAACAAATTTAGAGAATTTGGTACTTGAAACCATTGCTCCCTGTGGATACGATACTCTTTTTACTACTTCGATATAACCAAATACTTGTGGGGCTATCAACAATTGCTCTTTAAACGTGTTAGCCTCTATCACCATAACAACAGTGATGGAGCGTGTAGACTCCGTTGATTGTTGTTGTGAGGAATCCACGGGTGGTGAAGATGTAGATAAATCACTGCTGAGGTAGCCATCTTTAGCATTGGGTGATGAATGATACACTGGATTGATGTGGGTGAAAGTCTTCTCAGCGACGCATTTGAGATTTTGCTCCCATGTTGAGGATGCGACTTGTTTTGCTCCGGCTGAACTCTTGGTGCCGAAAACAGCAATTTCGCAAGACCTTGAAGGGACCATTGGGAGTGATTGGAAAACAGTGGTTCCATCAGCTTTCGTCATGCTCTTGGTTAATCTCGCAGATTGGTTATTGGAGGCAGTACCAGTACTCATGGATAGTCGAGCAGCAGATCCAGAGGATGGTTTAAAGTTACACTTTGACTTTGCAAGTGAAATTTCTCAAACATTAACCATTAATTTGTGAAACATTATAAGCAAGGATGCATATAATTTTTTATTCATCTTAATATGGATTTTCAAAATATCATCGTTTTATAGGTTTTCAATTCATTTAATTGCAATTATTTATGGTCGTTATCTTATAGACCACACAAGTCAAATTGTAAATTTTTTTTTTTGGATTGAGTGAGTATGAATTATTGCCAAGTCAAAAGTTTGATATGTGAAAATAGTAATATTTGTTATTTTTCTTTCTATGAATATATATAGTTAAACTTTAACAAAAATGGAATTTTATTGTTTGCTAAAATATCTATAAAAATATGATTCCATGCCAAATAAGTCAACAAATTAAATGAATTTACCTAGCGATATATCATCGTACGTCCTTATGGACAGGATTGCAATATAATTAGCTCGGCATTCCCCTCAAAAAAAAATTAAATGAATTTACCTATAACAGATCAACCACAAATTACNACTCTTCTGGTTTGACATTTTTTTTAAAGTACCTATGAAAGACAATATAGATGTAACATAGTCATAAAATGAATTCGCATGCGTTAATTTCATGCAATAGCCACGAAAGCACTTTTCCGTGGCAAAAATACAAGAATATTGGACTTTAATGAAAATTTAGCCACAAAATAATTTTATACGTGACAATTTATGAAATATCCATGAAAGCACTTTTTCCGTGGCAAAAATTATAGCCATGAAATTGAACTTTAGTGGCAATTTGGCCACAAGATGGTTTTTATCCCGTGACAGTTTCACGAAATTGCCACGAAATTATTTTTCCGTGGCAAATATTAGCCACGAAAATCAACTCTAGTGGCTATTTAGCCACAAAATGGTTTTACCCGTGACAAACTCACGAATTCGTCACGACATCATTCCCTTTGTGGCAAAAAATATAGCCACGAAAATGAACTTTAGTGGCAATTTAGCCACAAAATAATTTTCCCGTGACAATTTCAAGACAAAGCCACGAAAATATTTTTTCCGTGGAAAAATATAGCCACGAGAGTAAAATTTAGTGGTAAATTAGCCACAAAATGATTTTTCCCATGGCAATTTCATGAAATAGCCACGGAAGTATTTTTTTCGTGGCAACTATTATTTGGAGTTATTGACTTGTCAAGGGAAGTAAATTTATGCCACGGAATTTTACATCTCGTGGAAAAATCCGTGGCCTAAGTGACCATTTGGTGTAGTGTTAATCTCACAGATTGGTTGCTGGAGGCAGTACCAGTACTCATGGATCGTCGAGCAGCAGATCCAGAGGATTTCTTTGAATGCTGAGAGACGTTTCCTTTTGAGGCCATGTCAACTGTAATACATTTGATGTTGATTTGGTGAAGAGACAAAGATGAGAGGCAGAGATGTCCCATCGAGCGTGCCAAAATTGTTATACACAAATTTCAAGTCTAAATCAAATAAGACAAGAAATAAGGAACAACTTTAATTTGTATTGATTTGAATGGATGGGTACAATTCTCTGTGTATCTGTTACAAAGAGCGAATAAATAAATCCTCTGATTATGTCGTCTCTTAAATATTTGATTATTCTCTAAATCTTTGATTGTTCTTGAAAGAGGGTCTTCGAAAACTTAAATCTCATCGAAATCTCAATCAAGAGTGATGGAGGAAATGCTCTGGCAGGGTTTTCTACTTTTGATTTCCGATCCCCTCAATGAATGAGGGAGTCTCGTATTTATAGGGAAATTCTGAACCACTTGGCGGGCTTTATCCCTTTTGTAGGCCTTATAGTCACAGACTAGGCATAATTTAATGACTTGGTAGTCTTCTTGATAGGGCTTGACCTATTTAACTGTTTACTTGGACTAATTGATTTTGGTCGACCCAATGGTTAAATATAAGCCCATTAAATTAATTTTGGCTTACATGTAACAATATTTTTAATGGGGAATATTAATTAAATTAGGTTAAATAGTTTATTTTAACCAAAAATAATTAATTAATTTAATGAAGCATAATAATGCCTACATCCATGTCTTCTTACAGCATTATAATCCATCCACACCTGGAGCTTTATTATCATCTATAGAAAATCCAGCTTTCTTGATCTCAACATCTGTCACCTCACTGATTAAATAGAGTTGTTAAGAGTGATTATGCCCAGGCCCTTGTCCTATAATATTAAGATTAATAAAAGAAAGTGAAGAAGTTATAGAACCCATCAAGTTCTTGTAGAACTTCAAAATTTCTTGTTTGATATCTGCAGCTTTAGTGAGCTTATTGCCAGATGCATCAAATAAAGTGAAGATGTTACTTCTATATTGTCCGTCAGCCTTATGATCAAAGAAGTATTTATTGTTGGAGTCCCCACATTGAATCCATTGTGCTTTGAACTTTTGTTTGTATATCCTCTCTTGAATATCTCCCCACTTATTGAGTTATACAAGTGCCTGCTCTGGATGAGCAATGCAGCATTAAGCATGTCAATAGCCAATTGTTGTTGAATTAATAACAATCTAGCTCTTGCCTCATCAATTCTCTGTTATACCCGTATGTCTGATAGCAATATAAAAGGTGTTTATTTGGATATTTGAGTTTGTAAAAAGAATATTTTGGAGATTTATAGTTATTAAAGGATATTAATTTGATATCCCGAGCTTCAAAAATTATTATTGGGGTTGATAATATTTATAATTATTTCTAAAAGATGGTATTTGTGAATGCCCATTTGATTAAGAAAAATTGGATTTAAATAATCCAATATCTTACCCGTCAACCAATAATAATCCGAAATTCAGTATTGTAAATAAATAATCCAACCTTTTAGGTTTGGTGTTTCTGGTGCACCCAAGTTGACGGGGTTAAGTTTCCCGTTAGCTTGATTACGTGGCAAGTGTTCATTGGCGCCTTTATAAGTCTCCTTCATCCCTAACCTCAGAATTTTCCCACTCTACCTCTTCTCTCAATTTCCCCACTCTGCCTCTTCTCTCAATTTCCCCGCCATCGAAGAGCTATGCACTTCCACGTTTTGTTGTTCTTGACCATCTCTCACTTCCTCTTTCTCTCTGTTTTGCTATCTCTTCCTCTTTATGTCAAAAAAAATAGTCCTCAAATTCGATTGAGCAGTAGCAAAAATAGCTCCTCAAATTTGAAACCCTTAAGCAACAAAATCCTCAAAATTGGTTTGAATGGGAAGATTCGTTGCCATCATGATGCTGAGGCCTCAACCTACATAGTGAAAAAACCTATTGCTAGGAAACAGCAAAAATTTTACTCTTGTGTTGTTTGGAAGGTAAAACTATGTATTTGTGTAATAAATTTGGGTTTCGAATTTCAAAATTGATTCTTTTAAATTCAAATTGTGATTGCTTTTGTTGTGATCGATTATATCATAGACTGCGGATTGTGGTTTTATGCTGTGTTCAAATTGCTATTTTACTAACCTCCTAAAGCCCTTACTTCTAAAATTCTTCACATGCAACACCTTAGTCCACCAATGGCCTTCCTTCAACTTCGCACTTTCGCTTCTGGGTTTCAATAGTCATAGCCCACTCGTAAGCTTCAATAAAGGGTTGGGATGATTGGAGGAAAGCTATCTTCTATGGTGTTTTATGGGGAGAGGGAATTTTCTGGAGAGAGAAAGAGGGAGAGGGGGAGAGAGAGAGGGGGGCTTAAGGGCGTAAATTATTACGTGGTCTCAGGTGTAAAAGTTCTATTTACACCTGGTCCACTAATAGCCTAATTAGCCGGCCCAAATTGAATACTCAAAGCTTTTACACCCCGGCCCATTAAATATAGTCCACCCGGTTTTGGGAGTACTTTTTCACTACTGTGTGCCGTCACTGCTTTACTGCAACTCATCAACTCAAGCTTCATCTCTCTCTGAACTTTGGCCCTTCTTCAATCAACTCGAATTCTTGCACTGAATTTCTTCCTCGAGTTGTATTTTTAGGCTATTGATTGTCTATTTATACCAAATTCCAGTATTTCATTCTTATTATTCTGGGGTTTCTAATTTTACTATGCATTTCTTTCTTCTATTTGGGTATTGATTTCCAAGGTTGTGACAATTATCTGAAACCTAGGTTTTATTTTCTCTAATTCCTAACTCCAATTGGGGTGGTTCTATGTTGATTTGAGTTTTCTTAGAGTAATTAGTGCTAGAATTTCTTAAAATTTAGGCCATGGAACAACTCAAATATATCTCCCAATATATCTCGGTTGCTCTCACTCTTCAAAAGCTTTTCAGGGATTCATTTTTCTAGTTGTTGGTTATCAAAATGTGACCCATTTGGTTTTCTTCTTCCATTTCACTGATTACTTATTCAATTTGTATGTTCGTGGTTGGGAAAATAAACTATGATACCTCTATTAAGGTTTATTTCATTGAATACATAGTTCATAATGAATATTTATTTATTTGCAATGAATATGTAGTTCATTTCAAATGAATATCAAATTCGAAAATTTCTAGTTTCTTTGATTCTTTTGTTTATTGTTAAGGCAAATAGAATTTCGGCTTTGTTGGAGTCGAGAAATGATTCGAGTGCAAGAGTTGTCAAGACTTTTGGCAACAAGTTGCTTCAATTGCCTTGGCTTTTAATGGGAATCTTGGTGATAGTGCTATTTACGTAATGAGGCATATGGAAACATACCTAGGTGACACCAACAATTAGGAATGTGGTTTGAAAAAAATGGTGTAAGAAGACTTTGTTTTTGTTGTGTATGCGTTTGTTAAATTTGACTGCATAAAAATTACGTTAATTTTTTTTTCAATTTTTCAGGACATCCACTTGTAGTCATTGAGAGCCAAATACTGCTGCAAAATCTTGATGTTTATGGAAACAAAGTAAAGGATACAGTCATTCACAAATCAAAGACAATTGGAGATTGGCGTTTGTGAACAATTTCGGGATTACCGTTTGTAAAGACAATGGTGAATGTAAAGACAATGATGTTTTGGGTTTTGTTGATAGTTTTACATCTAATTGTAAACGTAACTTCTTATTATATAAACATAGACCATGATTATTAACACGTTATATCCGTTTATGTCAGATGTTACACTAGATTTTCGAATGAATATGCAATTTGTTGTCAAAAATTATGCAGTTCATTGTCAATGAATATTTAGCTCCATCTTGGTGAATATTAAGCTCAATGAATATTTAGCTTAATCTTCATGAATATTCAAATAACATATCTCATGTTTATCTCAAATGCTTAAATAGATACTTACAATGAATATACAGTTCATTTTGAATGAATGTGTAGTTCATTTTCAATATATATGCAATTTCACCCCTTTTTTTTCAAGTTCTATTTCAAATATTTGCAGCAATATGTAATTCATTTCATCCTTCCATCTCAAAATACTAAACTAGATGATAGCGACAATAAATGTCTATAATGTAATTCATTTACAATAAATACGGAGTTTCACCTTGAAAGATATTTAACTTAATTCATACCTTCATTTTTATACAAAAATACTATATAAACTTTTTGCAATTAATATGTACATTTTTCAATAATTAGACAATATAACTCCTCCATTTGGGCTAATCATTGTCTCTTTATATTAAAAAAAAAAAAAATAGTTTATTTCCAAAGAATATGTAGTTCATATCTAATGAATATGCAGTTCAACTTTGAAGAATTTTTAATTTTAGCACATTTGATCTTTTTATATATTCTTTGGAAGTAAAGTTTTTCCTTTTTTTAACAAAATTTCTAATGTCTTTTGCCACTTTGGAGATGTCGTTTATCTTCAGGGCAAAGTGGTATTTGTGTTCCATGTTGTCTTTACCACTGTCCATTCTTCCCTTTTGTCGATATCAAATTGCACAAATGCCTTGCAATCTGTACAAATGTCCTTTTTGTGTCTTTCGCCACTTTGTTTTTCTTTCCTGCTTTTTGACAACAATATTGCTTCATGGACAGACGAACTTGATCTGCTCAGATTCTTTGTTTACTTCTTCTGATGCTAAAAACCCATCCTGAATGCATAGTTATTGTATAGGTGGTATGCTTCATCATCATTTTTTACAATCAATCCCATCAACTCTGACGGTTCAGCTTCTTAAACATGGATTGCATTGGTTTGTTGATCATGTGCTGCATATAAAATATGCAATGAATTTTCAACGAATATGTGTTGTAGTTCATTTTACATGAATATAAAATAGTTACAATGAATATGTCAAGAATACAATGAATTTTCATATTTGAATACAATGAATATCAAATGAATTATGTAGTTCATTTGCAATGTATACGTAGTTCATTCGCAATGAATACGTAGTTCATTCGCAATGAATATATAGTTCATTTTAGTTACAATGAATACGTCAAGAAGACGATGAGAACATGTAGTTCTCAAGAATACAATGGTTTTTCAATGAACATGTAGCTCATATCCAATGAACATGTAGTTTATTTGTAATGAATACACGTAGTTCATTCACAATGAATACGTAGTTCATTTCTAGTGAATATGCAACTATTTTAGTTATAATGAATACATCAAGAAGACAGTGAGTTTTCAATGAATATAAAGTTCATTTCCAATAAATATCGTCTATATGGGGCTAGTTCAGTTCCAATGAATATATCAAGAATACAATAGTTTTTTTTAATGAATATGTAGTTCATTTCTAGTGAATATCCAACTATTTAGTTACAATGAATACGTCAAGAAAACAATGAGTTTTCAATGAATATGAAGTTCATTTCCGATGAATATAGCCTATATGGTGCTAGTTCAGTTCCAATGAATATATCAAGAATACAATGGTTTTTCAATGAATATGGAGCTCATATTAATGAATATATAGTTCATTTCCAATGAGTATGTAGTTTCTTTCCAATGAATATGTAATTCAACCTCGACAAAGGTTCAATCAAACTCGTCAATCCTTTTATTAAAGTTTTTGGAATGAATTCAAAGTTCAGTTCCAATGAATATACAGTTCAACCTTGATGAAAATTCAACTTTATATTAAGCGTCTCCATTGAATATGTCGATTATTCCCAATGAACATCTAATTCATTTACAATGAATATGTATTTTATTTCTAATGAATTTCTTGTTCAACCTTGATGAATATTTAGTTTAATTCATCCCATGTTTTTTTTCTCAAATTCTATACTAAATATTTTTCCAATAAACATGTAGTTCACTTTCAATGAATATGCAGTTTATTATAAATGAATATATAGTCCAAGCTTGATGAACATTGAAATGAACTCATCCTCCCATACTATTATCTCAAGTATTACACTAGGATTAAGTTTTGAGAATCAACATGACACATTATAACTTACTGAATATTATTAAGGAGGGTTATTATTTTTATATGAATGAATGTCCTTCATGAATGTGCTCCATAGTTGAGTTTCAAAGAAAAACTTACTGTTTGTGGCATGCTCTTCTCCTTGAATTGAACTATTTGTTGAAGCAATTGACATAACTCGAATTCCTATAATCATATGATGAACATAAATTAGTTTTAAAAAAAAATTCATTAAATATTTGAAGAAAACCTTTTGCAAATCATCAAAAATCGACTTGAACAATGTTCATTTCAACCTTTTGCAGTTGATTAAGATTAATTGAAACTATTTTCAGCACTACGAAATTCCTTAAAGCAAATGTGCAGTGTCTGATTTAATGGAAACAATGAAAACAAAATCTTAAAGAAAAAAACCCTAACCTGATTTGAATAACGACAGTTGGCGTTTGGCGGGACAACCTCGTCAATCACGAGCGTTGGCAGTGGCGGTTTCCGGCAGAAGGATCACGTTGCTGGCAATCGTCGGCAGTCGCCGGGCTTAAGCTAAGCTCTGGGCTATTCGGGGTTAGAGATTTCCTTCTATCATTGTTTTGTACAGTAGCCTCATTTTTCTTTTTCATTTTTCTTTTAATTACGTGTCAGTGGGTGCTCCTACCACTTTTACACCCGAGAGCATAATATAAGCACTGACTTAAGAGGGTTTTGCAATTGCAGCGATACAGAGGGTCATCTTCAAGGGAGAAAGGTGCCAAAGAACACTTGCCACTTGCCACGTCATCAAATTGCTAATAGCAAACTTAACCCCGTTAACTTGGGTGCACTGGAAGCACCAAACTCAAAAGGTTGGATTATTTATTTACAATAGTGAAGCTTGGATTATTAGTGTTAACGGGTAAAAGGTTGGATTATTTAAATCCAATTTTCCTTTGATTAAATGAAGAGTTATTGCTATTTTTAGGAAAAATTGCCGGAATCCCCCTATATATACCATTTTTTGTCAAAACCCCCTATTATATATAGGAAGATTTACACTTTGGTGCCCTGCCATTTGGGCTAATCATTAATTAGTTACATATGTTTTTCATATTTCCTCCTTGGTGCCCTGTAAATTGCGAAATTATTTCACTTTAGTGCATTCTTTCAAGTCTGTTAAATTTTCCGGAAAAGTGGTGACGTGGCACCCATTAGAAAGGGTTAATTGTGTCTTTTTCACTCAAACCAATGAGAGAGAAATGGAGACTAATGGAGAGGAGAGAGAGTAGTGGGCTAGTTTGAGTGGAAAAAGACATAATTAAACCTTTTTAATGGGTGCCACATCACCATTTTAACGGAATTTTTAACGGACTTGATGTAATGCACTAAAGTGAAACAATTTTGCAATTTACGGGGCACCAAAGTGGAAATATGAAAAACACAGATAACTAATTAATGATTTGCTAAATGTCAGGGCACCAAAGTGTAAATTTTCCTATAATTTTTGTGGTGAGGAACTCCCTTATATGATACTTCCATCCTGACAGGATCCCCAAAGTACCCCTACCAAGAGGTTTCTGGCCAAAAAATGGTCAAAATGACCCAAATGCCCTCACGTATTGGGATTTGGTGGTGTAATTGAAGGGATTAAAGATTTAAAAAAAGGCAATTTGTTGGCTAATATGAGTGATTGAGGAGGAAGGTTAAAGAATTAGAAACTCAATTAAAGCTACAATGCCAAAAACATGAGGGTATTTTGGTCATTTTAGGGTTATTTTGGTCGGAAACCTGTTGGTAGGGGTGGTTTTGGGGGTCCTATCAGAGCAGAATTGTATCATATAAGGGGGTATATGACCACAAAAATTATAATAGGGGTTTTTTGGCAAAGAATGGTATATAACATGGGGTTTCCGACAATGTTTTACTATTTTTATAATAAAATATCTATTTTCAGTATTAGAAAGAAAAAGGGAAAAAGAAATGAAAATCTGACTTTTTGTTTGGAAGAACCAGATACACGATATTTTCCCAACTCCTTCTCCAAGCAAGAGCTCTTCAGAATTCTCCTTCTCCACCGCCATTGTTGCTTCACTTCTTCCACAAGCTTCTCACTTTCTACTTCTGTAAATTAAATTCTTGCCATTGTTGATTATTGATGCGTGTAAACTAG
>BSSO01004954.1:0-13759 GCA_030267885.1 Mesembryanthemum crystallinum | reverse complement strand
AGTAGTTGCTTCTAAGTAAAGATTTAGGAAAAATTCCACTTTGGTTACCTGAGGTATGGCATAATCATTTTTTGGTGACCTTAATTTTGCATATTCCCACTTTGGTTACCAGTAATTTAAAAATTAGTTTCACTTTGGTGATTTCCGTTAGTTTCGTCAAGTTGACTATTAGTTTACTAAGCAAAACGGCAGCGTTGCAATAATGAGAGTGGCAATTAGGTTATTTGGCGTTATACCCATTCCCTATGGGCTGTCTGCAGTGGTATTCAGAACCCTTATCAGTATTGTTTTCTTCTCTATTAAGGTTTTTTTTATTTGTTTTTTAAGTGGAAAATGTTTTTGAATGCTGTTTTGTATGTAGTAATGGATACTGTGTTGTTATTATATGATGCATGTGTGGTAAACTAACAGTCAACTTGACGGAGCTAACGGAATTCACCAAAGTGAAACTAATTTTCAAATTACTGGTAATCAAATTGAGAATATGCAAAATTAAGGTCACCAAAAAATGATTATGCCATACCTCAGGTAACCAAAGTAGAATTTTTTCAAAGATTTAAGTTTGAGGGGGTGTGTTAAAAAATCAAACTTAAATTTAAGATAGCTAAATTTAGTAAATTGAAATTTAGCATGTTGCAAAACAACAAGAAATTACATGGGATGGTTTAGGTGGTTAAAATTTAGGAAAAATTTCATATTGGGTACCTGACGTTAGGTCTAATTGCATTTTGGGTACCCGCCTTTTCAATAATTTCATTTTGGGTACCTGAAAAATTAAAAGTTGTCTCATTTTGGGTCATTTGACTGACGGGGTTAAATTTTCCGTTAAATGCTGATGGGTCATTGAGCAAAACAAATCTTGAAAAAATCACAAAAAATTCCCAAAAGTTGCAAAAAAGTTCCCAAAAAACATTAAATTTTATCTGCAATTATTGGGTTTTTGCTATAGTTTTTTGGGATTTTTCCAAGAATTTTTTGGTTACTAATATGTCAGTATTTAACGAAAATTATAACCGCATCAGTCAAATTACCCAAAATGGGACAACTTTTTATTTTACAAGCACCCAAAATGAGATTATTTGAAAAGACGGGTACCCAAAATGCAATTAGGCCTAACGTCGGGTACCCAAAATAAAATTTTTCCTAAAATTTATTTTATTACGTATCATTGTTTATTTGGCCTTCAAAGGATTATAAAAGGCTTTTAATGTTAATGTAATTTACAATCACAGAATATCAAAAAAACAACAAAATTATTTTGCACATTATAATTTTATTTCTCCTCCTATTTTGTTACATATTGAGTGAACACAAGAATTAGAAAATTCTTGATCTTACATACAATCCCAATACAATATTAATTGCTCATTTTTCTAATGTACCCTTGTGGTTTATTACTACTTCGCTTTCCAATGCACCTAGTTCTAATTAATGCAAGGGTAGTGGAGTCAAATTGTTTTAACTGCCTCTAAAATTAATTGTCTCCTTAATATGCGCGCATTAACCTTAAACAATAATTATTTTGAGGCGGAGGGAGTAAGATATAGGGGGTTTAAAACTCGACAAGCATCCATGGGTCAGAAAGTTTAAGGCAACCGTGTCATATTGTTTTAATGTTGTCCTATTTTAGAATGTGATAATGGTTATATTCATGCAGATACACTGTGCTAGGCAATTTTATGAAAATCTTGTGCCCAGTTATACCATATATGATGTTGAATGCCCAGACCATTCTTTCCGCAAATTCACTGAAGATGGTCAGTACCTGATAAGCTTCAGTAGAAACCACCAGGAGCTTATTGTTTATAGACCAGCATGGATGTCATTTTCATGCAGTGGACAAGATTGTGATGCCCATGATCTCCCTTTGAGAGCAAAGAAGTTTGACAGTTTCTTCACGCAGTTGTACTGTGTACCACTTGCATCAAGCAATGAGGTTATTTGCAAAGACTTCTTTCTTTACATGGAGAGCAATCAATTTGGACTCTTCGCTACTTCTACTGCACAAGTTCATGATGCTCCGACCACTGGTGGTGCTGTACAAGGTGTTCCATCAATAGAGAAGATAACCTTTCACCTGTTGAGGTGTGCAATTTGATCTTGGTTTTTCAATAGTTTTGATCTATCTTTTATTGGTTAGTACTTTGATCTCACTTATATTGATATGAATAAAGTTTCAGTCACCAAGCTTTCTGCTGGTATTAAATTTTATTTTATTTTATTTTATTTTATTTTATTTTATTTTATTTTTCCTTTTGACGTTTAGATTGGAAGATGGGATTGTGTTGGACAAGAAGGTTTTTCACGGTGATTTCATCAACTTGGCCCATAACATGGGTGTGTATCTTTATGATAATATGCTTGCTATTGTGTCTCTCCGCTACCAGACAATACACATACTGCAAATAAGGGATGCTGGCAACCTTGTTGATGTGCGAGCCATTGGAGAATATTGTCGAGAAGATGACGAACTCTTTCTGAATTCAAGTGCTCAGGCAAGTAGTAGTTATCTTGAAAGCCTCAAGGTTTGTTTTTGTTTTTAAAATCTCTAAACTTAATTTGTTTTCTATATTTTGACAATATTGCGTGTCGTTTTGTCGTTCCATCTAATCAATTGGAGGAAATTGCTTTGTGCATTTGCAATTTAACTTCTTGAACTTGCTTGTTGCAGTGTACAGCAATCAGTGAAAAAAGTAAACAGAATCAAACACCTGCAAGTAACACTGAAAATGATCTTAACAGTGATCTTGCTGTACCAATGAATTCTTTCTTGAGTGGCATTAAACAGCGGTTACTTTCGTTCATATTTCAAGGACTATGGAATGAGGAAGTGGATGAAACACTGGTTAGTTCTTGCATTGCTTAAAGCTACGGTGCTAATATTTTAGATAAGATTAATTGATATAGTTATTGAATGGTTTATTTTGTACTGGTTATATGATATTACATATGCATTATTAGCATGAGTTTTACATCAATATAAGAGTCGCTTGGAATAGTATCTGTTCTTACATGAATGAGGTGGGTGTCTATGATGTGAGCCGCATCTTCGTGCTATGGTGCGACAGAACTCAGTGCCTGTTTTGGTTTTCTTACCATATTTGCCTTAATGATGCGTCTAAGAAGTGTTTTTCCTTCTGCTTACCCCTGTTTTTATGCCAGAGGGTCCAACGGCTGAAGAAGAAGTTTTATTTTCACTTCCAAGATTACGTTGACTTGATAATCTGGAGGGTGAGATTTGATATCTTGAGAAATCTGGAAGTTATTCTTTCCTTTACACAATATTGCATAATCAAACTCTTATGCCCAACTCTTTCATTGTACAGGTACAATTCTTGGACAGACATCACTTGTTGATCAAGTTCGGCAGTGTGGAAGGAGGGGTATGACTGCCACTCTTTTCATTCTTGGAAACAACTCCCCCTCTTCTTCTCTCAAAAGAGAAAAAGACCTAAAATTGTCCATGAGATGTTGCTCTATANGTGAGAAGGGGGTCACTCGATTATTGTTTGAAATTTTTTAGAAGATTTATCTCATATCCATTGCTGTGAAATGAATTCATTTAGCCAGTCCTCTGCAGATTGCTAATACGGTTCTGATGAATTCTGTTTTGTTGATAATATATGCAGTTGCAATTCCAGGTGTCTCGAAATGCTGACCACCATCCTGCTTTCTTTGCTGTATACAACATGGAGACTGCTGAGTTTTCAGCATTTTACCAGGTTTTGTCCTTGACTCCTTGTTGCATCCTTGTCAACCCGCAAAAGAACACAAAGGAAGAAAACGTAGTTGTTGAAGTACTTTGCTAATAAGCACTTGTATCACGTGGTGTAGAATTCAGCAGATGAGCTTTATTTCTTGTTCGAGCAGTTCGCTGACCATTTTCATACACATCCAAGCAAATCATCACATATGAATTTCATCTCCTCTCATTCAAATAATGTCCATGCTTCTGAGCAACTGAGCTGTATGAAAAATAAGTCTGGCAGCTTTTCTCAGGCAAGTTGTGTTGATATAAATTTAAGTCATTGGCGTTTATTTTGTTATCCACATGATTATTATTTACATTGTTATTTTCCATGTGTTAAAAAAATTAGTAATTTCTCACTGAATATTTGGTCTATTGCTGCAGTTTGTGAAGAAGACATTGGTGTCATTGCCTTTCATGTGTCAGTCTCAGAGCCCATCACCCTATTTTGATCAGTCACTTTTTCGGTTTGATGAGAAGGTTTGTCATCTATATTCTTCGACTACTAAGTACGTACAAGTGAATACCATTGAAATGTAGCAGGATTTCATCATTGCATGTAGTTGCTTATTTTCTGTTTTCATTAAATAAAGGGTAAATTTTAGTGAGGTACACTGAGGTTTCGCCTAAAAAGAGATAGATATATTGACGTTTGAGAAATTACATTGGGGTATAGCAAATTTAGAAAGCTTATTGCAAATCAAAAATCCGGTGACTGGAGCACTTGAAATGACAATAACGCCCCTGGAAAAGGGCAATACAGTTCCCCCCTAAATGGCTAAGATAGAGATTTAAAAAAAAAAAAAAAAACAACAATTAACCAAAAAGGCAAATGCAAAACATTAGAAAGTAAACATTGCACTTTTCTAGGGAAAACAGACGAGGGCTAATTTTACTTTTTCGTATAAGATTTTCAATAAGGTATACCGAAGGTAATATCATTATATAAATGTTAAGCTGAGTTAATTTCAAACAAAATTGACACGTCAGCATTTTCTTGCCGGAATCTCACCGGAGTATGCCTCAATGTAATTTCTCAAACGTCAGTATGCATGTCAGTATTTAGGCCAAACCTCAATATACCGCACTGAAATTACCTTTAAATAAAATTTTAATTTTTTTGGAAGTGTAATATAGACAAGCTGTATGCATCCAAAAACCTCAAGAAGATGAGTTGATGTGCATTAAACTCCAGAAGTAGCAATAGCATTGTGTGCTGTGTTACACGAGTACAGGACATTATGCGCGGTTAGCTTGTAAAGTATTAACTCTTAGGTTGGTAGTTTAGGGTGACAGACAATACTTAAACACACTTTATGAGTTGATGTGCGTTGAATACACTTTATAACAAAAGAGCAGAAATAAGATGCTATTGAAGCCAAGCATATAAAGACTAATTCATTGACTTCTTTTGCTNGAGGCTTAGAATATACACAACAAGTTTCAATGACAGAAGAAATAAAGTATTAATACAACCCAATAAATGCCTGAATGGCTAAATCAGCATCAGTGTTCAGTTATTAGTTACCTTCTAGGAAGGGCCCTAATAACTGAACTCACTCATGTGCTTCCAAACAGGTTACAAAGCATATAAACACATAATAACTTCAGCCAAGTATGCTAGATACAGCTGCTCTATCCTCATCTCTAGTTTTGCTGGGAAGCACTTGTGAGGTCCTAGTGTTTACTTCAGCCTTGATCCGGTTTATGACAGCTTGAGGTCTGGAAACCTTATGCTCCCATACTGCAGTGTTTCTAACCCTCCAAATGTGACTGCAAAGCAGGCTGAGAGTGTCAATCTGACTACTTTGCTATTACTGCTCCTATCATGCAACCATTTCCAGTGTTTATCCCATGTAGATCTGGAGCTTTTAAGTGTAACCAGTCCCGAAACAAGTTCCAGCGAGCAGAGCTAAAAGGACAAGTGAAATACGAATGATCAATAGTTTCAGGTGCACTTCACAGAGGGGACAATAATCTTTTGCACACACTTTGATAGCCTTCAGTCTGCTCTTAGTTTGCAGCCTATTGAGTGCTAACATACAGCAAATAACTCTGTGTTTAGGAATTGTGAAATTATTCCATACTCCACTTAACTTTTTCTGTGTGAGCTTGAAGTGGAAGCCAAGAGTGGCCAGAACTAACTGAGTACCCTTTGCTAGAGGGTTGCCATGAGTCACCTAACATATGCAGGCTGGAAAAGGGTCTTGACAGCACAAATCTTCTTCCAACCCCAACTAATATCAGTTGGTGGATTTTATTGCCACCAATTTCTATCCTTTACATACACATGATTAATTCACCCACATTACATCAGCTTTAGTGGAAATCCACCAAACATATTTCCCTACTAAAGCAGCAATCCAATTGAAGCAATTTTTTTTATCCCCAACCCTCCCTTAGCCTTAGGCTTGCAAATGAAATCCCATGCAACTGGTGGACATCTAGTAGCATTAGGATTCCCGTCCCACAAGAAGGTCATGCAAAAATTGGTTATCTTCTTGAGCACCGTTTTGGGCAAAAGAAAGATAGAGGACCAATAGGAGTGCACATTCATTAACATAGAATTTATAAGTTGGATCCTCCCTGCATAAGACAGGTTCCTAGAACCCCAGGTGATTCTAGCACAAATCTTTTCCACTGAACACTTCACATTCAACTTCAGTAAGCTTCTTATGAGAGACAGGGACCCCAAGTGCCGAAAGGGGACAGCACCTCTTTTAAAACCTGACACCGCCACAATTTGATCTGTAGTGGCACTTTTCACGTTGCAAAGTAAATTCCCCATTTTTGAGGACTAGCTTTCAATCCAGAGGAGGCTAAAAAGGTTGCTAAGCCTCTAAGCATTAGTAAAATTGATGGATAATACCTTTGTAGAAGAATATGACATCATCTGCGAATGCTACGTGATTCAATCTCAAGCTGGAACACTTAGGATGAAAAGAGAAGTGTTGCATACCCCCAACTTCCATTAGGACTCTAGACAAATACTCAGTGCCAATGACAATCAAGAGAGGTGAGAGAGGATCACCTTGCCTGAGACCTCTCTTGCCTTGAAAGCCAGAGTGCAAACCTCCATTCAGTGAGATGATATATGCTGGGGTAGACACACACACCATGACAATCCTCACAAAAGGAGGGAAGTTAAGACCATGGAACATCTCATATTCTCTTCTAAGAAAGGCTATTTAAAATAATCATAAGCTTTATGAAGATCAAGCTTCATGAGGCACCTTGGAGAAGCATGTTTTCTATTGTACAGCTTGATTAAGTCTTAGCGAATTAAGACATTTTGAACTATGGATCTGCCAGCCACAAACCCAGATTGATCCTTAGAAATAATTTCTGGTAAGATTTTAGCTAACCTGTCACAAATCATCGTTAGAGAATATCTTATAAATAATATTACAACACGATATGGGTATGAACTCTAGGACTGATTGAGGAGATTTCTTAGGCACCAGTGAGATGATAGTCTCATTCACTCCCTTGCACATCTTCCCTGTAGCAAAGAACTCGATAACTGCTGTAGTGACTTCCTATCCAATAATATTCCAACAATCGTGGAAGAATTGGCTCCCATAGCCATCTGGCCAAGGTGCTTTATCCCCATGAATAGAAAAATACTGTTTCTTTTGAGATGAGCATTAGTATGAGGTTGACACTTGACACAAAAAAGCTTTTGTTCCTCTAAAACCAGCTTACCTTTCCTCACCAGCTCACTATGCACATGAAGTCTATCTGAGGTAGCGAACCCAGAAGAGATTTATAGTAGGCCATGAATGCTTTTACAATATCCTCATTAGCAGTATGAAGCACCCCTTTAGTGTCCTTGATAGAAAACACTCTGTTGTGATTCCTTCTAGCTTTAATAAAGCTATGAAAGAACTTGGTGCAACTATCCCCATCCTTGAGCCACATTGCGTTACTCTTCTATTCAAGAAACTAGTTCTAGCCTTCTGCAATTGCTTATATTGAAAGGCCAGTGTAGCTTCTTCAAGTATAAGGTATTGTGATGAAGGCTGTTGCTGGAAGGCCTGTTGACAAGTAAGCAAGCTTGTATATGCACTCTCAGCTCTCAATATCAGAAAATTTCTCCTTGTTTAATTCTCTAAAGAATTTCTTCATTTTATGAAGTTTCCACATCATAGCACTCCCATTAGAAGAACTAGGCCAGGCATGCTCTACCTTCTCAGTAAATTGAGGTGTCGAAGACTACATATTAAAGTATTTAAAAGGCCTTTTACCAGTCAGAGAAATGTTGTAGAAATTAATGATAGCTAGAGAATGATCATAAAGCCCCTTATTAAGAAAACTTACCTCAACTCAACCATTCAGTGTTGACAAGAGCTCTATCTATTCTTGATACAACTCTATCAACCCCTTGTTGCTTGTTGATCCAAGTGTAAAAGAATCCAGTTGCTTTCATGTCATGAATACAAGTAAAAAAGGGTCCGGTAGCTTTCATGTCATGAATAGCACAATTTTATCAACACAACTTTTGAAGTCTCTGATCTCAGCTAGTGTGACAAGAGCCCCAACTCTCTCATCTGGATGAAGAACTTTATTGAAGTCCCCTCCTACCAGCCATTGACTATGTTTTGTAACACCCAAAGACTTCACACAGGCTGGTGGCGCTACTAATATCCGCTTCATCATGCTTTGTTCTCATTTGCATGGGAAACTTCCCTGGAGGTCACCCATCCCAATACTATTGCCAGCCAAGCCAAGCACGTTTAACTGTGGAGTTTCTTGGTTGAGCTCCCTAAAAAGAAATTGCACCTTGGTGATATGAGTAGTACCATTAAATCATTTAAGCTTCCCTTCACCATGAAATATTTGGGGTATTACAGTAACACACTGTCTCTCCATTCATGCCACAACTCCAACCTCTCATGAGTGTCATTTGAAGCATACACTACAGAGAAGAGAAGAAAAATTGATTGCTAGAACCTTGATGGGACACATGAACACTTGTTTGGTAACAAGAACCCTTACCACAAACGAATGAAGCTTCCAAATTACACAAATTCTACTTTTGCTACTAGTAGACCCTTTAGTGAGGATAGCCCAACCAGTGCAAAGATTTTGTGAAATACTCTGTTGCTTTGAGTGTTTCACCTCAGTTTCCAGGAGATCAAATAATCCCATTGATTGATGCTACAAAAATAAAGCAAGTTCTCTGCTTGTGTGCATTTTTCAATCCCCTGATGTTCCAGAACTCAACTCTAAAATCCATTGGGATTATAGGGAGGGTCCCCAGTATCCCCATTAAAGGTACCTTCAAGGTGCTTCACCTAAGGAGTGAAAGTGTTATGAATAGGAGTATCTGTTTCCCTTGCAGCATTAGAAGTCTGACCAGGTTGATCAACTTTCTCTTTGCCCTTTCCCTTTTCTTTTTCAACATTAGTCCCTTGAGCAGACTTATGGGATTGAACCAGCTCGAAACCCTCATTATCAATGACGGGTTGAGACTTCTTCCGTTATCAGTGCTCTTGTTCTGTGAACCAGGAGCTTTAAAAACCCAGTGTTTTTGCAAATCTCTTCTACAATCATCAACATTGTGGCCATAGTTACCACACTTAGAGCAGAACACTAGTTTCCATTCAAACTGAATGGGGTGGTGTATGATCCTACCCCATTCATCCTCAAAAACAATTTCCTCTGGGATTGGGTGCCCACCTTTCACCTCAATCAAAAGCGTAGCATAAGCTGGTCTGGATTTCTCAGTTGTGGTTCTATCAGTTTTGAGGGGTATGATGCGGAAGCTAAAGAAAGATTAAATCTTTTTGGGTGTTTTGGGTTTTTAGGGTGGACGTGGGTGATAGTGATAGATGATGTGGTGTTTAACTGAAAATAACTGAAATTTAACTTGTAATTCCCTCTAAAGACGCAGCACCAAGGAAGAACAACAAGGATTGTTTCTTAATCTCGCAAGACTAAGCAACAAGAATTCTCGCAAGAATAAATTTGAGAATAACTCAAGGGTTTAATTTCAATCACATAATCTGAACTTTACATTCCTTGAACGTGCCTTATATAGGCATGAAACACTAACAAACAATAAACTTTACTTCCTAAATCAACTAGGACTCAAATAGGAAACTGTCTAGATTTTTGAAACTACTTAGGAAATTATTAGGAAACTAGACAACCAGCTCCTTGCCACCAAGTAAGAAACTTTTCTAAACTTAATTGCTGAAAATAAAAAAGATTATTGTAATATTAAAACTAACAATATTAATTAAGACTCTTCTAATACTCGTTCAGCCCATGGATCATGTCTAAGTCCATTAGACGTTTGGATCAACTTGTGATATGTCTTCTAGGCCCATCACACTAAGCCCATTTGAAGAACACAATTTAAGAAACGACTTATCATCCTCAAAATTCAAAACCAATTCGTTGGGACCCATAAGGAAGTTGGATATAGGAGAAACACCCGTATCAGCTTACCAACTAAACTCCCCAGCTTAGAAAATACATCCTTCCCCAATACTTGAGTTCTAACCCCATGATTCGGACCCACACAGGTACCGGATCAATTGCACTCTTCTTTAAGTTCATGTCAGGTTCTCATGGCTTCACCACTACAGGCTTCTTATCAAAAATCTATACACCTTGCTCAATCACCCGAGTTTTGCTATCAATTGAACTGAACCGGAACAAAGACAACACCCCTATTTAAGCTGGCAATTTCATCAATACCCAAGGATCCCCAAATCCGCTTGAAGTATCCTTCCATAACATTCAAAGTGGGGTAGGAACCCAACACATAGCATACAACAACACTTTTCCAGTATATAATCTCGTCATGTATATCATCAAAAGTGATCTTCATGTTAGATTTACTCACCAGAGTAGAGGATAGTTCAAAACCTTCCATCGGCGTGCTCTGAGCTGACGTAGCGCTCCAGTTAGTGGGTGGTGGAGGACTCCGGTCCTTTATGCTTTGTTCCACTTCAATTTCTACCTCATCTGCCCAAGAGGTAGATGATCGATGGGTTTTGATTTTCCGTATGAGCAAAAAACCCAATAGTTCTCGATACTGCAGGTTGAACAAACGGTACAGCACCTTGAATGCTTAAAACATCTAACGATTATCTATTATCTGCTCTTTGAGGAGCTTTTTGCATTTGATTTATTCTTCAATTGAGCTTGAGGTTGGGATTTAGCTTTCCTTGTCATGGCGTCAGCGTTCAGCTGAGGGGAAGCGCTCTCTCTCACTCATGGCTCTGTCTGCAACCGTATTCTTCTTTTTGATGATATGTTTAATTCTAAAATTGCCTACAGAATGGCATTATAAATCTCTCTGAATTCTTGCCACCATTTTCCAAGGTCTTTTGTCTCTTTGCTTGATCCAGGTGATTGCATTCCATTTATTGCTTTGAAGGATCTTCAAGTGGGGTTTTGAGGGTGAGTGAGCATAGTGAGAGCACAAGCACTCCCAATATTTCAGCTTTATTCGATGTTCCTTGTTCCAGGTTCATAGAGAAAACTCCAACAAAATCTTTGGTTTTTAAGTTTCAAAAGTTAGGTTTCTAGGCTTGGCTTATGTCGATAGGTTTCAAAAAGTTATTAGGACTGGAAGTTCTAAATTACTGATGCCATATTGCTGTAGATGATATATGTTGCTTGGACTCTTCTTTTAACAAAAGTACCCATGTTCAATCCTGTTTTATGAACACTTAAAGATTAGAACGAAGATAGGGAAAATCCTTTCAATTATATGAGTCTATGTATCTCAGACGCGGGGTTCTGAGGATGAGGATAGGGCTTGGGTGGGGATTTGAGGATCGGACTCCTCTACTCTTAAGGATTGTTTGCTTATTTTTGTTTTAATTTGAAGTGTTTATGTGTCATATTGTGTCCTAGGTTTCGACACTGGTACTTTTGTTAATTAAGAGTCCAAGAAACATTGATATGAATACATTCCCGATATCAACATCCATGCGAGATGTTACTGGGTGCAATTGATGTAGTCGTGCACAATGTTGCATGAAAAACGCTCTAATCTACTCTTTTTCTACTCATTGCAGCTGATTTCTGCAACTGATCGGCATAGACAGTCCACAGACCATCCCATTAAGTTCATCTCAAGGAGGCAACCCAAAATTCCAAAATTCAAGATTAAACCAGGTAAACATCATATGCATGGTGCTTAGATAATGAAGGATCAAACTTTACAGTTTGGATCTTAATTTCTGTTTCTTTCAATTTACTAATGTGGCTTGTTTTCCATTGATTCAGGTCCAGAAGCTGGCAACTCAGATGCTCGGACTAAGAAGATATCATCGTTCCTGTTCCATCCAATTCTACCTCTTGTCATTTCCATTCAGCAAACTATGTCGTTTCAGTCCCCAATTGTGAATATTCACTTTCGGAGATGATTAATGCATCTCGTTGCTTGGATCCTTTTTTTCCCCCCCTTTTTGGAATGGTTTAGTAACGTTCTATTTTCACCTAGAAAATGTTTTGAGTTGATTTTGCAGTACTTTCAACCGACCCTTGTAGCTTCTTCCATTGTACTTGCTGAGGCCTGACATGGATCTGAAATGGGATGCGATCTAGTTTAGAGCACGATTTGAGCAGCTGACAACTACCTTCAATTAAGGAAAATTTACATTGTTGGTGCCGTGACGTTTAGTGTAATGTTAGGTGCTTTGAGTTTTTCATATTCCAACTTTGGTGCCCCTAGTTATTAAAAGTTGTTTCACCTAGGTCACATACCCCAACTTTGTTAGTTTCAATGTCAATATGATGATGTATTTCTTTTCAAAAAGGAGTGTAATTAATGCCACCCATCTTTCCAATAAATACCACTCAACCAACTTGCTCATTTACCATTTTGCCCTTAAAACATTACTAACCAATTTTTCACTTTCTTTCTCCTATTTTGATGAGTAAAGTCCAAATTTCTTACCCCACCACCAATTTTATTTATTTATTTATTTATTTATTTATTTTATTTTATTTTTTCCGAAATGACGAAGCATAATGAAGAGGAAGGTATAAGTAATTGTCGTTGTTTAATTAAATTATTTTAACCGTTCATTTTTCCTTTTCCTTTTTTTTTTTCTAACGGTCAAAGTTTTCTATGGGCTAGCATAAAAAAAATGTGGAGCGCAACTCCTAGAAGTGGCGCTTGTAGAGCGCAACTCCTAGAAGTAAAGCAGCTCAAGCGCTACATCTCGAAGTGGCGCTCGTGCCACGAGTGCAATAAGGATGGCAAATAGGTTGTGTTATTTCGTGTTCGTGTTCGTGTAGAAAATAAATGGGTCAAGAATCTCTAACACTAACCCGAGCTGTTTAACAATCATGTTGGGAATACTAAGCACTAATTTGATCCGCTTAAGGACCTGTTCTTTTCAACTAATTTTGATAAGTTTCAGTTTAGTTCAGTCGAGTTGTAATAAGTTCAGTTCAATTTAGTTGCAATAAGTTCAGTTCAGTTCAGTTCAGTCGAAATAAGTTCAGTTCAGTTTAGCTCAATCACAATAAGTTATGTTAAGTTAATGTCAAAATTAGTAATGGGAATAAAATTATGTTTTCCCACCGGAATCTGGCGAGAGGTGGCAGGTATCTATTAGATGAAATGTTAAAGGTGGTTAAATTGAAACTTTATTAACGAGGAAAATTTGATGCTAATATTCCCAAGTTCGTCGGGTAAAACAATATTATTCATAAGTTGAAAATTATACAAAAATATTCCAACGTTTGTATTAGGAGATATAACATTAGTTGGGCCTCCAACTATCAGTGGTTGGGATGGTTCTTTCACATGGTATTAGAGCTTCCATGGCCAAGAGGTCCCAAGTTCGAATCCTGTGAAGCCCCCCTTGCTCTATAGTTGAGATTCCTCCTATACTCCAACCATCAGCTTAAGCTTTTGGTTAGGATGGTTCCTTCACAGTTTGCACTTCTGTCACAAAAATGTGCAGTTTGTTAACGGTGTTAACCTCTGTTAACGGTTTGCTGACGTGACACTGCCCTTAAGTTGCTAAAATAACC
>BSSO01004953.1:0-13759 GCA_030267885.1 Mesembryanthemum crystallinum | reverse complement strand
GAATATGAGAAAAATATAGTTATGTTAAGGTAAGTAGGGGACTTGATTTTGGGAGTTTTGTTAAGGTAAGTGGGGGACGGAGGAAGTACTAAAAAGAAGAAAATTAGATAAATAGAAAAGAAAGAATTAGGAGCTTCCAAGTTCTAACATCAAGAGGGACAATAACAGATTAATAGTAATATAATGAACTAAAATGAACCTCTCTAGGCCCTAGATTTCCTCTCTCTCTTCCCCCTCTGCTCCACTATATGATCTCCATCGCTCCAATCCCATGCCTTTCTCTCTCCTCTCTCTCGCATGGGAGACAAACAATCCCCCTCACCGGATGTCTCGCCGGCGCCGGAAACTTCCAGTTCCGGCAGCCACAGATCCGGTGCTCCGATACAATTGCTCGTCCTGCTCCACAAGGCTTTTAAGGCGGAGCTGGACGCGCTCAAGCGCGTAGCCTCAGACGCCGCCGAAAGTGGCGGCGCAAACGGCGGCGAATCAGTGGTGGATGAGCTCCGGCGAAGGCTCGAGTTCTTGAGGAGCGTTTATGCTTATCACTGCGCTGCCGAAGATGAGGTTCGAAATTCAAATTCAATTTCTCTCTAAATTGTTTTGAGTAGTAGTATGAAGTAACTCTTTCTAATTCTTCTTTTTTTGAAAATTAGGAAAGTTTTTGTTATCTAGATGTTTATGGATCAGTAGGAGTTGAAAAAGAAACGAGAAAATGACAAAATAATTCTCAATTTGTTTTTGAGGTTAAAGTTGAAAATTGAATGGTATTTTCCGGGATCAAAGTAAAGTCAAACTTGTAAGAGGAAACTTTCAGCTAAAATTTTTCACTCATGTATTGACTTTAAAAACTCGAGCTAATTTTTTGTCTTGTTTACTGGATAATTGAGCTACTGGAGCAATAGTTTCTTTTGACCCTTTCAAAACTCAGAAATCGCAATCATGGTTCGATTAATTTCTTGTTGGCTGGACACTAGAGTAACTAAAAGGAAGGATTGGTGAGGTTTAAGAAGATTAAAAAAGAAACGTGATTTACAATTTTAAATTTCAACAAATGAGTAAGATTCCGAATATTAGTAGATTTTAGAGTATCTTTCTTTTATCCCATAAGTATTATGCAAAGATGATTGATAATTTATTTCTATTTCAAACAGGTTATTTTCTTTGCTTTGGAGGGTTGTGTGGAAAACATTGCCAATACATATTCCCTAGAACACAATAGCATAGATTGTACATTTGAGTTTGTCTTTTCTTGTTTGAATTATCTATCGGAACACCAAGGAGATGCACGTCTGGAATTCGAAGAGCTTGTGCTTCGGATAGGTACTCTACGCGAGTCAATTTGTCAGCATATGTTTAAAGAAGAAGAGCAGGTATAAAATTTGGTATTATGTCCTATTGGTAATTATGCATTCTTTAAGGCTATTGGATCTATGTATATATACACTCCTAAAAAAAATAAAAAATAAAATAAAAATCTCTATCTATACATACGCACATACAAGCATATTTGGAAACGAAATACTTCAAAATTGTTGTTACCATTTGCTCGAAGGCCTACGACTCACCTCACTTTCGAACTTTACTTGTTTTATATTATATTGACACTCAACTCTATAAAAAAAATTGTATGCACAAAAGTTTTTTAAATATATAATATTTTTCCATAACATTGTAAATTATCAAATTGACTTGTTACTTCATTTCACAATAATTATCTTTGTATAAGAAAATCATATACATATATAAAGGTGTGATTATTACTTTTCAAATTTTATTCTTCCTTCTAAAAAAGTTTGATAGTGTGGAAATTATTGTAAAATACTTTGAAATATATAAAAAAAATACTATAATAGCATCGCCTATTGTAAATTATGCATTATTGGATCTATATATATAAATTAGAAAATTACAAAGTTCAAAATTAGTGTTACCATTTGCTCGAAATCTTATTACGATACACCTCACTTTTTAACTTCACCTTGCGCTATAATGTATTAATACTTGACTCCGTAAAAATTTATACGCACAAAATATTCTTAAATAAATAATATTATTCCCATAATACTTATAGTATTATCTACTATGTAAGCTTTTAATTGATTTATTATTTATATCAATTCACATGGATTATCCTTGCTTAAACGACATATGCATATAAGAAAGATAACTCTATTCCAATAATAAGCTATTAAGATAAGTGTAACTTGAAAATTATTACTTGCTACTTTAAGATTATGTTAACTGATAAATTGCCTTCATAGTTATTGTATTCTGCAAGTTGTTTCCACTATTTAGATTGACATTTAGAACGCTTATGCTGAATAAAAGACACTCAAGGTTACTTTGCGTTCAGATATTTCTTTTGTGTGTGTTACTGTGTGTTACTTTGCGTTTAGATATTTCTTTTGTGAGTCAATTGTGATATCATGCCTTTTCAAGGGCACGGTGCATACTAAGTTCTCCCCTCACATATTGTTAAGTGGGATGTCCCACATGGAAAAATGAAGGAGCCTTGAGATATTTATAACTAGAGAAGGTACTCCACCCATTGCCAATTGGTTTTGGGTTGCCACCTCCTTAATGTTATAAACACTCTCTTTTGGCCCAATTGTTAAAACTTAACATGATACCGGCTGAGTCGGTTTGAATCTTGTCTCCATTACCCCGTTGGCCCACATGTTATGAAGCCCCAAAAAGGCACTCATGTGCAGGCTCCTTCATTTTTTTTTACATGTGGGACATTCCACTTAACACATATAGGTGCTCTTAAACAACCATCAATCATTTTCAATAGCATTGCCTTTTGAAACATTTCAGATGGAGATTACCCATATTTTTCCTTTTGTTAGCTTTCTTTGGACAACATCTCGCAAATACATACATATTCCATTCTGATATTAGGTTGATGTTATCCAATTCTGATATGTAGTGTAACATTTTCATATCTTGATTGAAATTAGTTTTCTGTTGAATAGTTAGACTATGCCCTTCCATTTTCTATTCAAGATTAATAATCTGAGATACCAAATTTCTGGGTTGCCAGTGTGATGGTGTAGATGCATGTATAATTTACCCAACAGTTTAGAAAATTGAAACCAAATATGAGAGAGGACATCACATTTTTTCAATTTTATATGCACTTTCACTGTATGAAAGTACACAACATAAGGATTATCTTCAGCTCAAATTCATTAAGAAGGGAAGGAAGAATAAATAAGATAAATTTGGTTGTGTATGAATTTCATTTGTTTGATAAATTTATTTTATAACAGGTTTTCCCGTTGTTGATGAGGCAATTCTCTGATGAAGAACAAGCATCACTTGTTTGGCAATACATGTGTAGTGTACCCATAATGCTCATGGAGGACTTGTTTCCATGGTTAGCTTGTTTTCTCTCTCCAGATGAACAATTGGATCTGAAGCATTGTATGATGAAAATCGTGCCACAAGATAAATCATTGCAAGAGGTTTGTTCCTAGCAAGTTGCTCTCCCAGTTTTTATAGTCACCTTTTTATTAATTGGTAGAAATCTGTCTTTGAAGGTGGTGATTTCCTGGCTTGATAAGACTGCTCAACAATCCTCAGGTCCACGAGGTTCTGTTGGATTTGGCATATCATCTGAGTTTTCTAGTGAACCAGATAATTTGAAAGACGAGTCTGAACTTTACTTGCCCAAGAGTGCTTCTGGTAAAAGTTGTTCGTGGGATCTGGACTTAAAGATAAATATTGAGGGCAGTCCGTTCAATGGACTTTTTATTTGGCACGCTGCCATCAGGTCTGAGTTAAAAGATATCTTAGACAAGCTCCACCAAATAAGGTCAGAGAAATTTTCAAATTTGGCATCAGTCATTGTTCGAATCAATTTCCTTACGGATGTGCTGATATTTTACAGGTAACTTTCTTTCTTGAAACTAGTATCATTCACATATGATTCTTGTAATACCTCTTGCATTTATTTGTTGATAAGGGTTTGATATAAGTGTACTTTTTTTTTTTTTTTTTAAATGTTATTTGCAGTAATGCATTGGTAAGAATATTTCATCCTTTGTTGAAAGATACATCTTTGCTTCAGTTATCATCCTCCTATCAATCATGTCCAGCCAAAAAAGAAGTTGAAGAACTTCAGCACATTTTATATGATGCCAGTCAGATTAAATTGGCTAAGCCCAGATATGTGGAGATGCTATGTACTAAGGTGGAGGCCCTGATGTTGGCAACTAATAAACACATGTCTTTTCAAGAAACAGAGGTATAAAGTTTGGTTTACTGCATCATACCAAATTTAGGGTGGAACACTGTTCTCTTTCATGAAATATTTTTCGTTGAAATCATCGAGTTGATGCAAGTATAACAAACAATCTCTTCAAAGTACTTAATTTTTCCTAGCTCACCTCAAAACCCAAATATGTAAAACGGATTTATTCAATTATTTCTAGTGGCGTCTTATATCTTTATCACACTACTTTCAGTTCTTAATCAGGTTTTTCCCCTCATCAGCAAGAAGTGCAACCACGAAACCCAACAGAAATTACTAGTCAGAAGCCTTCTTATGCTGCCTCTTGGGTTGTTAAAATGTGTGGCTATTTGGTTTTCATCTCACTTGCCGAAGGACAAACTGAGGCCTATTCTTTACGTCATTGAGCAGTCTGGCTTTGTAGATAAGTCGTTTGCATCCCTTTTACACGAATGGATCCGCATTGGTTATTCTGGCAAAACTACTCTGGAAGACTTGCACGAGATGTTCAATAGCAGAGTACCTTACTTGTCTGAGCTGATTAGGGAGGGTCAAGACACCTGCAAAATATCAAAGCATGTACCGATCAGACATTTTTCTGCTGACAGCTCTAGGAGATTTCTTTCCAATTCTTTAAGCTTGCGTCTCCAACCAACCGAGAGGCACGGGACATTGTATTCCAGTGGTATTAATTTACTCATATTTTCTTCTAGGGCATCGAATCTAGGTCGTCCCTTTTCTGGATCTCCCGCTGAGGGAGTTTCTCTTAACTACCCAGAAGCAAAGCCAATGGACCACATCTATTATTTCCACAAAGCTATAAAGAAAGACCTTGAATCCTTGGTCCTTGACACGACTAAGCTATCAGAAAATATGGGGCTACTTGTGGAGTTCAGTCGGCACTTCCAGCTTGTGCGGTCTCTATATGAACTCCACAGTGAAACAGAGGATGAGATCGCATTTCCAGCGTTGGACGCAAAACGAAAAGCCCAAAACCTCACCCAGAGCTACTCTATTGACCACAAACTGGAAGCCGAGTGCTTTGAAAGAGTATCAAAAATTCTTGATGAAATGTCTGAATTGAATCATGAAGATTCTAGTGCAGTTGTTGATCAAGTAGATTCTGCAATGAAGTATCGTCGACTGTGTTTCAAGCTCCAAGATAGTTGTCTTTCATTGAAGAAGATACTGAATGATCACATCCATCGTGAAGAGATTGAACTTTGGCCCTTGTTTAGAGAGTACTTCTCCATTGAGGAACAAGAAAAAATAATGGGATACATGCTTGGAAGAACAAATTCAAAGATTCTACAGGAAATGATAGTATGGGTTATGGCCTCTTTAACGTCTGACGAGCAACATGCTATGATGACATTCTGGCGCAAGGCTACAAAATATACAAAGTTCGATGAATGGTTAGGAGAGTGGTGGGAAGGTATGAATAACTATAGTTTTACCGAGGGAGACGACACATATAACTCTTCATCTGCAACGAACTCTCTGGAGATTTTCTCAAAGTACCAAGTGCAAGACCAAGGAGAAAATGTGGATGATAAAAATGTGAAGTTACCTGATAATGATGCCAAGGCGACCAACATGATTAAGAAGATGGAAAGTCTTGATGTGGACAACCAGAAGCTGAAATCTTCGGAGTATACAAGGCTCTTTAGTGAAAAGGAGAAACGAAGGAGAAAAGAAAAGCTCAATAATGTAGTCAACGAACATAGCCAACTTCCACAATTGTCTCAAACTGTACAGCATCAAAACAAAAACTTGGTAATGAGTCAGGTTGAGCTGGAGGCTGCAGTAAGAAAGGTGGCTCAGGACTCCTCTTTGGATCTACAAGCAAAATCACGAATAATCCAGAATTTGATGACAAGGTTGATTGTTTCGTCCCTTAGTTTCCCTCATTTGTTTTCTCCTTCTATACCTTAAAAGAGCGAGTTTATGAGATATCATTCAAGAAATGCACGGAGATTAACTGTAGAGCAAAGTCAATTGCATAGTTTGTCTTCTATTATATTGGAGTTGAGATCCTTGCCTCTTTTTTGGTACCAAGTTTATATCTAATTATCTATCCTAATTGCATAATGATTTTGATCCCAATGTTGGGGTATTAAACCAGTAATATTTTGCTCCACAAGGTATGTAGAGGGCCTGTGGGGGACTTCCAAGCCTAAACAGATTTTATAAGGGCTTGAGGGGGTGTATTGGGTAGAAACCACAAAATGGGCATTCACTCATCAATTATGCTCTTAGTCTAATTAATTCCTTGATGGTTGCTTATATTGTCCACATAAGTGATATCCATCTTGAGATAGAGAGAAAAACCTTTATGTATGGAATCACTCCATCTGCTATTGCAACCTGGCAAAATATGATTTGTGCAGCCTGATGAACATATAAGTTGGCTGTACAGTTTAATTCCTTCATTGGAGAACATTTGTCATTGCAGTCCAATTCCCAAACCCCTTGGGGGAGGTTAGGTAGGTTGTTTTAGGCTCTTGATACCTTCATAAACCTTGTTACCAGCTCTCTTGTAACAATTCCCGACTCTTTATGTATACCAGAGATCTGAGTAACCTACCCACTTTGGTGGGCTAAGGCTTGGTTATTGTTAAAGAACCTCTATTTCATCTTAATGACATCTCATGGATTTTTTTTAATGCAATTTCTCAGCCATTTGGATGCTCCAGCTGCACAACCACTTGGCAATTCAGATCAAGTCATCACAAGTGAGCCTGGTAAGCTTCCAGGTCAATTTCCCTCGTATAGGGACATAGGAAGCTCTATATTTGGTTGCAAACACTACAAACAAAACTGTAAGCTTGTCGCTGCGTGTTGCAACCAGCTTTTTACTTGTTGGCGCTGCCATGATGACGTTGCCGATCACTTGATGGATAGGTAAATAACATATGTTGCTTCATTTTTGCTTCTTGCTTCTAGGGTTCTTTTTCTCAAAGAATGAAAATGTCTGCAGGAAAGCCACCACCCAGATGATGTGCATGAAATGCCTAGAAGTTCAACCAATTAGACACACTTGCTCAACTCCTTCCTGTAATGAATTTTCTATGGCAAGATACTATTGCAAGATCTGCAGATTGTTTGATGATGAAAGGTTAAGTAACTGTGCTATTTTGATATATGTATAGATAAAGTTATACACTCATTTGACCAAAGTATTAATCTATCTAGCTAGAAAGTAACAATTCATTTTCTTATAAAAAATGGTGCTCATGTGAAGATAAAAATAGAAGATGCTCTCTCTGTTCGAATGAAGGTCACTCCCTGTATGTAGAATACAAGAACGATAATTGTGGTCCCTCCGTTGGTGGGGTCTATTTTGGGATCTTCCCTTTGAAATCAGTTTTACTAGAAAAATAGTCTCCTGATGAAATCTTTGTTCCAAGGCTTTTTCTAAGATTTACCTACGCTAAAGAGAGTACTAAACGTGCAAGTCTGCAGCTGATTCCTCTTGAATGCATGTTCGCTGCAGTTATTGAGCCAGTTGCTTGTTTTTTTAGCTAATGTACTGGTTGCGGTTCTATACATCTTGTTAAGTGCATAATCTTTTCTCAAGAAACCTGAGTTCTCAAGTTTCTTAATACTGTTTTCATTCAACAGGGAGATCTACCACTGCCCTTATTGTAACTTATGCCGAGTTGGAAAAGGATTGGGGATTGATTATTTCCACTGCATGAAATGCAATGCTTGCATGTCACGATCACTTGCAGTGCATAGATGCAGGGAAAAGTGTTTTGAGGATAAGTGTCCCATCTGCCATGATGACATCTTTACTTCAAGCATTCCAATCAAGGCCCTCGCCTGTGGTCACATGATGCACTCAACATGTTTTGAGGTACTTGAAACTGCAGTAAAACTCTTTTCTCAACACCAAACAAGAAATTACTGACTTCCTACTGTTTTATCGTGGTCAGGACTACACTTACGTACACTATACCTGTCCTGTCTGCAGCAAATCACTTGGGAACATGCAGGTTAGTTATTAGGCATTTTTCCAATTTAGAGTTTTTCGAGTCATTTTTCTTTATTTACCTAGTTTTCTACTTCAGCTGCTAGTATGCAATGTGCACTCTGAGCTGATAAACATATACCATGGAATTACATTTTTTGTTCTTCTTGAAAGAAAATGGGAAATTTAGAAATCAAAGGTTCAATTAAACTTGAAACGATTGAAAGTTCATGTCATAACTTGTAACTTTCAACAGACACATGCTCTTTGATTTCTTATCCACTTTGAAACATTATGCAATATGCATTTATGTTTCTTGTGATTTATAATCGTTACACATGGAAGCCAAGACTCACAAGTTTTCTGTCAAAGCACACACATTATGGGATGTTGGTCAAGCCTTTAATTTGTTCGTGTGTGTATGCATGATCAAACCATACACTAAGAACCAATTGTCATGTACCGTAGTGTACAGTCAATAGAAACTAAGTGAAATGTCATTTCCATTGCTCTTCCAGGTTTTAGATATCCAAGTATTTACAGGTAGATGTGCAATATCGCTTTGGTTTTTATACAGTGTAAATTTAGTGGATGCAAGACTATAATGATCTATGACTATGAATAAATTCTTACATGTGCCTGATAAAGCAGGATCATGAACACACATAGTTCACTGAATGGAATTGGAGGTGTACTACTAATAGTTTTATCCAATTCCTTTTTGATTTCCTAACTTTGGAGGGACATTCTATAGGTCTATTTTGAAATGTTGGACGCATTATTGGCTGAAGAGAAAATGCCAGAGGAGTTCAGTGGCCAGACTCAGGTTAGTTATAATCTTTGGCAAGTGATGGTCCAATTGGGACAAATATGTAATGAATAGTTATTAATTGCCTTTATGACTTCCAGGGCATATTATGCAATGATTGTGAGAAGAAAGGAACCGCTTCCTTCCATTGGTTGTATCACAAGTGCCCATTTTGTGGCTCATACAACACTAGGCTTCTCTGATTCCCCTACATTACAAGGTGAATAGAGGGTAAAAACTAATGCAATCTCACACACACATATATATATATATATATCTTGTATTAGTCAACCAATTTTGACAAATTTATTAGGTTAGGGTACTTGTCCTGATTTGAGTAAATCAATAGGCAATATTCTTGATGCTTAAATAACCATGACTTCGAACTCCTATGTGTAAACTGTAAAGGGCATCAAATAATAGAATGCTTCGCAGCTCCCATTGAGTAATATGAGTTACAAGTACTGCTCTAAGATATTCTTCGAGTAAAGAGCAATTGTTTCCATACACATAACAAACACATGTGCTCTTTGAGGCTTTGCTTGTCTTTTATATTTATTGTTAACAAGTCAGATTTGAGAGGAACTGATGATTTGCTTTCTTTATTTTATAAAATGATGTACCTTTCACTTTTGTCTCACATGATACAGTTACCAACATTAGTTTTAATCAGGAACTAGTATTTTGTAATTGGACTCCATGCATAAACATTTCTTGAAGGTTATTGAAGGAAGCAAAAATGAATGAGTTAACTTGTAATATGCCTGGGATAGGTTAGGGTGAAGGCAACATCAAGTAAACTCTTGTTTATGTTATTGCTGAAGTAATGAATACCATTCTGGAAAAATAACAATCAAGTGTAAAAGGAATCAAGAAATCTCAAAATTTACCGGAAAACAATATCTCAACTATGCCCGCCAAAATTCATGGACAGATGGAAAAGCACCTCGGAAGTAAAGCTTCTGTTGTTTCCCACTGTTCCATTAGTGGACGCTGGTAAGACTGAAGCATGCAGCAGCAGTCTTCAACTCATTCTCAGCAATGTGCTCAATGGATTGAGTTGTGTCCTTTGCTGATGATTCAGGGCTGCACATACACAATCAATATAGAAAGTCAGCTTCAAGTGTGAAGTAGATCATAAAGTGATTACTTGGTTCTGAAAATGCTGTGTGTATGTGTTTTCCCCAGTTTCTTGTCTTTCCTTATAATTGCATTGTCTATGATTCTAGCGACCTTTGTAGAATTTTTGGCCCTGGAAAGCATCATGAATATTTCAGGGTACATCACATATTAAACTTGGAACCGAAGTTAGTACCTTGAATCATATTCTTCCTTGGAATCAATATATGATTGTCTATCATCAATTGTATCAAAGTAAGGGTGCATCTCATCATATTCCTGAAAGGCTTCCTGCTGAATAGCAGGTGATTGTGAGATGACCAACTGTGATTGTATAGGCATTGGATCATTATTCTCACTGTTGTTATTATCATTGTTGTATGGGGGTTGAATCCACATTGAATTGACCAATGTTTCTTTGGCATCGAGATAACTAGAATCATAAGGACTGTTGCTACTCGAATATGAATAGTATTGTGAGACAGGATTTCCATTTTCAGGTTGTGGATTCTGAAGGTAGAGTGACGGTGCGTTATTATCCGGGGGTGCCATTCCTAATTGTAATTGTGAAGGGGAATTGTTGAGATGAGCCACAGCAGCAACAGGTGATATCTGTTGTTGTTGCTGTTGTTCATGTTGGTGGCGGTACATAGCCAGCATTGCATTGACAGCATAAAGCTCTTCCTCGCATTTCCTGATTTGATTCTGCAGGAGATGAATGACCTCAACACATCCATAAACGGGGAAACGATCACGGACATTAGCCTGGTAAATGATGGAACTCATAGCCTCATTTTGTTGGCTCGGGTGGAGGCTTTCTAATATCTTTTGGATTTTCTTGACACCAAATAGTTTGTGTACATTTTGGAACATCTTGGGTTGGTCTGGGGGAAAGTAAGGTGCTAGAGGGCATTCTGGAGTGCACTTTCTCCTCTGGTATTTGCACGCCGCGCACGCTTGACTCGTGTTACCTCTAAGGGTCATTTATGTGAAGAACCCCCCTGACTTTTGTGTTTTTGGAGAGAGAGAAGTGGGGAAGGAAGATGATGGAGAGGCATGCAGAGAGAGTGCAATCTGTATCTGAATGTGTTGTTCTGAGGTGGTTGGAGAGAGAGAGAGAAAGAGAAAGTGAGGAACTCAATCAAAAGAGTGAAAACAACAAATTTCCATTTTAGAACCAGAACAAGTCTATATAACCGGATTTGTAGGGAGGTGGGGAAGACTGAGTAAAAAACAGAGATTGTTTGTAACCGATTTTTACTGAGCAGCATGAATTTGCAAATTGTTTTGAAATCTGACCGTTCGAGGTCAACTGTTGGGAAGTTTTTTGAGCCTTTGGTGGAGTCCTACATTTTAGGGCCACACACATAGTCTTGACCTTAAGTTTGGTCACCACACTTAAAAAGACTGCCACCATCATCACTTCTCTTCTTTGGTCCTTCCTAATTCTCATTTTGTTATACATCCTTCACTTTATTTTCTTTTTCTTATGTGGTAGGTTCATATAGGGTAGTCTCATTTTGTTATCTTATGGTTTCAAGTTCAACTCTAATGTCCTTTGAGATTTGAATATTAGCATATCTAAAAATAATAATGTGGGGTACAAATAAAATTATCAGATAACAACTTTTTTTAACCCTTTTGCTTTATCATATTTTTGTTGTTTTTTTTTCTTTTTTGGAAAATCCGGGTGAAAATTACCTTGAAAACGCGGTATGGATCTGCAAATGCTTTTGAAGGAACAGGCAGCAACATGGAATTTTCCGCAGTTCACTACATGAACACATACCATCTACTTGTACTATACGAATTGTCCAATCCCCCCTCCCAATGCTCTTGCTAATGGTACAGTGGAATGCAATCTCTGTTTTGAGTTAAATAGGTTATATCATAGGTAAGAAGGCATAATGTAGCATTTTGCTCAATGACCAACAAGACGTCGATGCAAGTTACTGGCACAAAACCTTGCATGAAGTTATACCATTAGAATCGCCTTTTCAAGGAAATTAAATCACCCTTCTAAAAGTAGAAGTTATCTCGAGAGTCATCCTATTTACTATACAAGTCACTCCTATAGAGTGTTTAAAAGTAGAAGTTATCTCAAGAGTCATCCTATTTACTATACAAGTCACTCCTATAGAGTGTTTAGAGCTACGCTTTTAAACACAACTCTTCACAATCTACCAAGTTCATATTTGCCAAACCAGTCTCAAAGTATATCATTGTATAGATGTGGTACCAAAATCAATCAAGCAAACCCATGTAATCTTATGGAAATGAACTCTATGCTGAAGCCATATTAAGGACTACTTAATAGTGGTTTGCTTGATTGCAACCACTAACCACGAACCTAATATGATTGCTGCTGAAGCCGAATTCAGTAGAAAAGTTACAGTTTCATCGATCCAGCACAATTAAAACTGCTGTTGTATCATATGCTAAATGACCAAATTCAGTACACTATAGCAAAAGTTCCAGCACATAAAACAGATGGTTGTAATACCTTGTTGGAGCACATGAACTTGGTGCTAAAGGTTGGTTCTGAGAAAGACATTACTGTACAGAAAATTCAGGGCAAGCAGATACATGTACCAGTAATGTACTTTGTAATTTCCTTTCGTCATCAAATTTCTCATTTTTCTTTAAATATAGTACTGGATCCATGGAGTTACCATGCTATCTATACAAAATCTTCCCTCCATTTTCTTGTTTTCTTTTTACGCCGAGGGCAACATTCTTTTCTTTTTCACTTGTTTTAGGAGGGGGAGGTAGGAAGCAGAGACACGGTCAAACAATCACTAAGTTTGCGCGACTGGACGATCATAGCATGCAGCGAGCTGAAACTCCCTACCATCATCAACAATCATCTTTACTGTAATATGGGAAGACACTTGCAGCCACGCTTTTCCACCCCTAGAAATCACCTTATTGAAAATTGTGGCCGAAAGGAAAATTGACTTGTATATCCTGAACCTTTATGTACCGTCCTCAATAAACAGGAGAAGATGATGGCTAAATGCTCCAGCATCAGCGAGTAACATGTAGGTGCATATCAGATTGTGTTTTGAGCACTCTAATATCTCAGTTGCAAATTCCCAAACAGTTCCCAAAATCTTCAGCTAGCAAAACCTCTATCAAGCTTTCCCCCCAAAAAAATTATATGGCACCAAACTCGGGATTTCCTTTGATCTAGGTTTCTTGGCTTCTTTCTGAAAGATAAATGCAACTTCTGAACCAAAACTGCTCAGGAACACGAACCAAGGGATTATTTATGTGTAGTCACTATCGACAACTACGTCTTGTATTCTCCTGTGATGTAACTACTATTGACAACTCCCCAGCTATCTATAGTTTACAGCTTCATAAAAGAGAACCTGTGGTTGTAAATGCCCTCTTTCACACATGGAAATGACCTCCTCCCAGGTGCCAATAACCTGAGGACAAAAAATTGATCACAGATTCAAAACCGAACAGAAAGCTGAGCGCAATGGATGATCAAAACAAATAATCATATCCAAGGGTAATAGAAGAAGACGCGAATTCAAAATTCAATTATAAAAATACGAATCCAAATTATGTCCGATTATTAACATGCAAATTGAGGTGTTTGTTCAAAATTGTAGAG
>BSSO01004952.1:0-13761 GCA_030267885.1 Mesembryanthemum crystallinum | reverse complement strand
CCTTGTCATTTGCAGCATAAATGACAGTAAGGAAAGTAGTGAAGGAGCTCCTCTTTGATTGAATTTTGCAGTGTATCATCTGAGATGATGATGAAATCAACTGCACCTCAACATTGAAATGGTCTCATATAAGCCATATTCTCCCATTTCTATGGTGGTCATAATTGTCAAGGATTTTGAGATTCTGAAAATATTTGCTCCTTAGTTTCTCTGCCTTTACACCTTTTATTCTTGTTTCCAATATTCCAAAAACATCCAACTTATTCTTCCTCAAGAAGTCAGCAACTTCTTGAAGTTTCAGGGGTTCATTACAACCCCTGACATTCCAGGTTGATATCTTCATTTCAGGGGGGGTGGTGGAGCCCCTCCTGTTGCCTCTTGCCCTTCCTCCAAATGTTCCTCAGGATTCCCATCTCCTCTCAACTGGTTCAAGAGCAAAAACCTGTTTGCACTATGAAGTAATGATGTTACTCCTTTTCTAAGGGTGTTTCATTTTGTTGCTGAACTGTTTGATTTTTCAGTTGAGATATTGGCAGAGCATTTGTCTTCTGCCCAGATGGCTTCTTCCCCCCAGAAGTTTTGCCAGTAACCACTCTGAAACCTAACTGAGCATCCTCCTTGTCACTCACAAGTGTAACTTTTGCAGCTTCCACAGTTTCTGCAACAGCATCAACTCTCTCAGGTTGCTTTTCTCCATTTTGTGGTGGTTTTCCAACAGCTATTTCTACTTCCTTTGATGCTTGTATCTCATTTGGGGGTTTTTGATGTCTTCCCTTCCTGCATTGAATGGTTGGATGGCCTAATTGCTTGCATATGTGGCAATAATAAGGCACCCACTCATAGCACACTTCTTGTTTCAAACAGTCCCCAAAAGGTGTCACAATTGACACATGTGAAGGGAGGTCTTTTGATACATCTATCTCAATGAGGATTCTAGCATAAGATATCCTCTCCTTCATAGCAGTACACCTATCTGCAAACAAAGGAACTCCTAGCTTACTAGCAACTTTACTCAGCCCTTTCTTTGTCCAATACTGGACATCCAGATTAGGGAAGGTAGCCCAAACTGGCACCCTTGTAACTTGAGCTTTCTCAATACAAAAATCTGGAGACCAAGGTTTCAAGAGGAAAGTTCTATTCCCTATAAGCCAAGGTCCACCTCTGAGGATCTCATCCCTGTCATCAATACTCTGGAATCTGATATAAAACCAGCCTCTCTTGTGGTACAACACTTGAGGAGGATTGACGTGGTTCCACTTCTTAACCACAAACTCATGAACTGTGCTCATTTTAGGGATCCCACCAATGACCACTCCTATGAGAGTGGCTTTCCAATACTCCAAGTCAACATCATCCAGCTCAATCTGGACTGCGTCATCATCCATAGGCATATACTGAAGCTGTAAACCCTTTTGGGGGTCTCTATTACCAGTGACTATCCTTTTCCGGTTCCTAGGATTTTCAATTTTTGATTCAGGGATTTCCTCATTACCATTTGAACTTTTAGATGAAAAGTCAGATTCATCTCCCTCGCTCATTTCATCCGCCCATGATTTTGAGCCAGATGATCTGGTTCCCCCCGCAGATTGTAATATACTCGTAACATGTAACAGTTCATCATTTCCCCCCTTTTTATTCGATTGACCCAAAATAGAATTCGATTGAAGAACTGAGGAAGGGCTTGCAATCATACCTTCATCTTGCAGAGATCCTCCACCGTTAATTTCGCGAAAGAGCTCTGATGATAGAAAATCCCCGAGTTTCAGCATCTGCACAGGTGAATTCTGCGGTTTCGTTTGTGAGTCCTTCACTTCTAGTTGAATCACGTTCTTCGATGCTCCATCGACCTGGATTGATGTTACTGCTATGGAATTCGGGTTTCGAGGTTTCTTTGGTGGTCGTCCCCTACCACGGCCTCGTCCAGGATCTCCCATGGCGGTGGAGAATGGAGGAGAGAGAAAATCGCCTCACCTTCGCTCTCGAGGCTAAACCGCCTCAAACCGCCTTTTTATGTGATTTTTCTTTTTATATGTGACTAAATATTGATATTAAATTTTATGCGTTTTTCTCTAGATTTGCTTACTTGCTTATTTAGTTTGATTATTATATGTTGTTCTTTTTAACTTATTTGGATAATTTTCACTTTAATTCAGTTTAAACAAGTTTAGATTAGTTTAGTTATGTTCTGTTCAGTTCAGTTCCCACAAATTATTCTTTCTCTCACAGATTACTATTTGTTCAATTCAATCTAATCAGTTCAGTCAGTTTCAATTCAATCAAAATAAGTTGAAAAAAACATTAACTAAATAAGATCATTATTTCATTCAGTTTTTTTTTTAGGGAACAACTTCGTGATCTATAATTGTTCGTAATGCTAATGTAAGGAGTGGGGGTATGGAAGAGAACAAAATTTATACACGATAGTTACAAGTACCACTAATTTTGCCAAATATAGCCTTATGAGTGTTTTGGTTAAGAAAAAAAAGATTAGAGAAAACGCAAAAAAAGGAAATAGCTAAACAAGAATCAATAATTTTTCACTTCTAAAAGAAAACAAAAATATACTCCATAAGAAAGGAGGAGAGAGAAAATAGTTCAAAGGGAAATAGTTAGGTGTTCCATTTGGGGCACCCAAGGATCTACTCACAGGAGTAAATTATTGGATAAGATAAATTTTATTTTATTGTTTTTCCAACAACAAAACCAAATACTCTCTCCGTTCTTTAAAGAAGGTGACGTTTGGTTTTCCGCAACTCATATGTATGTGAGTTGCGGAAAACCAAGCGTTACTTTATTTGTAGAACGGAGGGAGTACTATTTACCTTATGACAGTACATCCATGGGACACCTAACCCTTTCTAATTGCCTTGGTCATATAGTGGAGTTCATTTGTAACATAAGGGAGTTGTCAATTGTGGGCTTCGAGATATTCGTGTACTACTTTTACTATGTCTAAAGGTAAAAAGTAAAAACATTGTTTAGTTAGCAACTAAACAAACATGTTTCTATAACTGTTTTTGAGTAGTAATTTCACGAAACAACATTGTTTAGTGACATGGACAAAAGCAAAAAATTATATTAAAAGGGGCCAAATATCCTTATAATCTTTCGTATTTGTTCTGAGAGGGGCCATAGCAATATAACAAAAGTCAAATTTATTTAAAGTTATGTTTTTCACTACACTTTTAAGTGTAAAATATAAACATTGGGAGGGGCCACGGCTGCCCCAAGCCCTTTAGTAGCTTCATCTCTGTTTAGTGAACATTATTTTATGTAACTAGACGAATACTATTTTATGTAACTAGATACACACATATAAACACAACGTTACTTTTCTACAATTTACTTTTCTATCACATACCGAATCGTTTTTCTCTAATCAATTTTTAAGTGGAGGAAATAAGTCACATATATTCATTCTTTTCATTAAAATAGAGGCAGTTAAGCTAAATAAAACGAAATTTTCTTTTTTCTTGGTTAAAATAATGCCGATGCAAACCCGTATCATACTCAGATCTCTAACAACGGCCCTTAAGAGTAACCACATAGCTAACCTAGCTATATCCTCAACGAGAACAAGTTTTTGAACTTGGTGCTCCTTTATAGTTTATACCATCCTCTATGAATATACCATCTCAATTAGGTGACATGGAGGGTGAAAGTATGGATATTAATTTGGAATTTTGCCAGGTCTAAATCACATCCGAAATATTTCAAACTTGAAACTTTGAGTCCAATTGCTAATTGAATTGATTTGGACTCAGAGTTTTGAATTCGAGTTCAAATTAAAATTTATTTTTTGCTATTTTGGATTTTGTTCCAGATAGTTTCTTTATTTTTTTCCCCCTTCTTATGCTAAACCTATTTTTTCTTTACATATAAAACAATATTTGAATTGAAGTACAAAACTAAATTAAGGCTTTGTTGGCTAACAAGTTGTAACTGCGAGTTGTAGCTTCAAGAAGTTAATTGATAGTAAAAGAAAGTAGTTAAAAGTTGCTTTGAAATGGTAATAAATTAGCTATAGCTGTAGTTGTCAAGTGAAAACTAATATCTGGGTAGCTTTCACAAATTAGTTGTAGCTATAATTGTTGATTCAAAAACTATTTGGTAGCTGAGAGGAAAAAAGAACAAGCTGCAACCTTTTATTCAAAAGTTAGCTGTTGTGCCAAACGTAATCAACCCTTAGGATTTAGTTTAAAAACCAAATTCAAAAAGGATTTTGGATTGAATAATTTGGTATGGTTTAGTTTGGACTTCAAATTCTATGCAAATAAATTTCACCCATAGTGAAACCCTCTACTATGGTTATTTATTTCAGGGAGCTTGGTGTGAACTTAAATCACTTTGATGCCGAGTGTAACAACAATTTATTAGGTACTTCCGGGAGTAAAAAAGAAAGGTACTCTCACATACATATTGGATTATTAGAATATGGGCTTAAAGTCCATACAAGCAACATTAGCCCATTAATACATAAGACTTTTATGAATGGGAGCGCCCATCATTATACTCCCGAGTGCACCATATAACAATATTAACACTCACCAGACCCAATAAAATCAGAGAACTTAGCCTTTATGTCATTGATATGGGGTACACCATACCAATAAGGAAGGTAATCCTCTAATGTGGGAATGTGATCACCCTAGACTTGGATAGTCAATTAACCTTAACAAATATACCCATTTATGCTGTCTTGATGAAGCGATAAGCAATAATTTAATGACCCAAACAAAGGGATCCTCATCATATAAAAATTGTTAAAAGACCCCTCCTTGTTTTGGGACACCAGAACAAACCCAAAATCTGAATGCCCAATTGTTCAAAAACCATTCTCAGTCACAAAAGAATCACCAAGTTTCACAAATCCTTCATCCTTTTTGTACCAGCTTTTACTGTTTTCATCATAAAGATCATCCTTCAATTGAAAATTTCCGCCATTTTTTAGGGGTCGTTTGGTTCACATAGGAAAAAGAACAAGAACTCGATAAAGAAAAGCAAGATACACAATTTACCCCACCTCTTGTCTGATTTGATCTGATGGCAACGGTAACTTCATCCAATGGACACCAACAAATGCTCGTCGATCAGAGCAGACGACATCCCCGGTGGACGAGGCAAGAGACTCTCACTCTCATACAAGCAAAAGACATCACAGAGAACAGCCCTCACAAGGGCCGAAAGACTAGTTCTTTAATGATGGGAACAATGTTAACATCAGAGAACACGGAACCAAAGTGGGTTTCGATATCTTCCTACTGCAAGCAGCAAGGGGTGAACCGAGAGCCGGCCCAGTGCAGGAAGCGGTGGAGCAACCTTTTGGGTGACTTCAAGAAGGTGAAGGCATGGGAGTCGAATCTGATCGACAAGGGGGAATCTTTCTGGATTATGAGGAATGATCTCAGGAAGGAAAGGAAGTTGCCAGTTTCGTTTGATAGGGAAGTGTTTAGGGTTTTGGAGGAGCGAGAATTGGGTTCAGGTTATGCAGCATCCCCAATGCCCCTCCGGGCAATTGCTGCTGGTGGTGTTGTCTCTGACGATACTAATGATTATGGTGACTATGATGGAGATGAGGAGGGAGGATTAGAAGAGGAAGAGGAAGCCGAGGAAGAGACTGAGGTCCCGCATAAGGAAGTGCCTAAGGATGAAGAGTTTGTGAAGATTGAGGATGTGTTGTTGTCAGAAGTACAGGAGGATAACAAGGGTACTGACAATATGACTGAGATTCCTGTGCAGGGTGTTTTCAATGCAGAGCCACTTTCAGGTTAGAATTAAATTGAACTTTCCTTGTCGTTTCTACTAACTCTTAATTGCTTGATTTAGTGCAAATATTGAGATTTTTGCTCAGTTGGAAACCAACAGCTGATCTGCAAATGCATATAAGAACTGGATGATCAAAGTTAAGGCCCTGTTTGGCATGGTTACCAGTTTTCAGGTTTTTTTTTAAACTCAAAACCGGTTTTTGTTTTTTTGTTATCAGTTTTGAAAAATAAGTAGGGAATTGTAAGCACAAAAAAAANAAAAAAAAAAAAAAAAAAAAAATCAAATTTAAATCAAATTTCTACAAAGAGTTGAAAATATTTCAAAACCAAAAACTGGCAACCACCCCGAACAGGGCCTAAGGGGGTTGTTTTCTATGTTATGATCTATAGTTTGAAAAATATCTTTTCTTTTTATTGTCTTTTGGTTTGTTCTTTCCCCGGGGAGTGTCGATTATGTGGAAGGAGGGTTTGATTCCTAAGTCTCATTATACATATCCCACTTATCTGATGAGTAGCAAGAGGAGCTTAGCAGCAGTCAGTTCTTTTTAGAGCCCATTTGCCCTCACTTCTTGCCAGCTTCTACTTCCTCCTCCCTACCCCTATTCCAACTTTTTTTTAATAAGATATTTTTTAATTAACAGACCCTTATTCCAGCTTTTAAGAAGTTGAACTAAGTTTTTTTCTTCTTTTTTTTTTTTAATATGAAAATAAGTTTAATTAAGGCTAGAAGAAGAAGCTACAACATTATAGCTTCATTTCAATATTAGAAGTTGGAGGTGGATGTGGGAGTGGAGGAAGATGGATCGGAAGGAGGAATATGAGAGGAGAAGTCAAAGCTGGAAAAAGATAAACCAAATAGACACTTAACCTCAAAAAGAGGTCAGGTGCTAGCTGAGCATAGCCAATTCTCAGAATCCAGAACCCTATAATAAATTTTAACAAGGCAAAAGGAAATTTGTGATGGGTTGATGGAATCAAGGGAAAGTGTTCACTATAAGGCTTCCAATGGGTTACTATAGCCCGTTTGGTCACGCTTTCCCCCAAAGCACTTACCATCTCACATTTCTCCTTCACCACCCTCTTTTCCTCCACCTCCTTCTCCATTTTGACTTCTAAGAAGTTGAAATGGAGCTAGAAGTAAAAGACACAATCTGGAGCTTCTACTTCTAGCCCCACGTCAGCTTTTTAGATGCTAAAATGGAGGAGGAGGTGGGTGGAAGAAAATATGGTGGTGAAGGAGCAATGTGAAATTGATAATTAGTTTTTGGTAGTAGCTTGGCCAAATGGGCATAATCTGTTGAAATTTTCACAAAATTTGCTTTTCTAAACAACAGGGGACAGTAGAACATATAAATTTTCAGGATCTCAATTGTTCATCAATAAGAGACTAATTTTGTTTTTGACATTGATAACACAACAGGTACTTTCAGAGAATCTTGGCCAGGCCTCCCCTACTGGAATTCACAGGAGAGAGGGAAAAGGCAACGACTGTCAACAGATGGCCATAAAGCTAATGACATGGAGCAGCGTATCATAAACATTTTGGAGTCAAACAACAAGATGCTACTAGCCCAACTAGATCTTCATAACAAGAATCGTGAACTGGAGAGGGAACAGAGAAAGGAACACAATAATATCTTGGTGGCCACTCTCAACAGGCTTAATGACAACCTAGCAAGAATCTTAGAGAAACTGGAGGATGCATAGTAGATAGCAATAGTGCCAGCTCAATCTAGTTTAGAGATCTTTCACAATACACAACATCTTAGACTTTTTATGTTTGAGTTGAAGATAAACAACACATCGTTTTCCTTTTTTTTAGAATGAAAAACTCTAGCAGATACCCTTCTGCCCAAAAAAAAAGATAATTGTTGCCATACATAAGCTGAGACAGAAATTAATGTCGATTGTGGCCATTTTAATTAATGCCATTGAACATTTTCAAACCCAGGTATGTACAAGATTGCATTGTTTGCACAAGAGTAAGACAACCATGCTTGTTTATTGTTTTCCCTGTGCTTTACAAGCAAATAATGAAATTACTGTGTATATTACTTATCCAACATGGCACCACATTAAGAGGCTGGGAAGCAAGGCAATTCTACAAGAAACAGACTGATATTTGTATATATATATATTTAAAAAAAAAAAAAGGCAATACAGTCAACAAAACCTTCTCATATATTAGTTATGCCATACCTAAGATAGAGTTAGAGAAGTGTACACTTGATTTTATAAAATGGACTACTTAAGCTTACACTTGAAATCACAGGACTTTACAAAACACTAAACCAAAAAAAGAAAAAGATTTCTACATATGAAGAATGAGAATGAAATAAACATGAATCTAACCTGTTATGCACTTGATGCCGGTACTGCCTCAACAAGTCTTGAAAAGTAGAACTGCGTTGTGACAAGTCCTCGCTTTCTTATTTTCCATCCAACCTTCTGCAACGCCCTCTCTACATCAGCCTCCGCATGAAGATAGGCCCTTGTGGCTTTTGAAGGACCGGGAAATAGCTCGCCTATTCTCTTCAACAGATCATAATAGAATGTCTTTGGTGCAAAACTAAGTAGGAGCCGCTTGTCAGCCAATGAAGCAAGGTGGGCGATCATAGCATCTGCTTTATTTTGCGGGTAATGTATCAAAACGTCAAGGCACACCACTGTATCAAACTTCCCATTTAAGCTCTCCAAATCCTTCACTTCAAAATTTGGCATCACCAGCTCCGTTTCAGAGCTGACATTTTGAAGCTCCTCCCTTGCCTGCATAGGGTGGAACAGGGTGAGCCTATTAAGCAAATCACGATACAGCAAAAGTAGTGAAGTAACAGAAACAATAACACTCATTAAGATAAGTCAAACAACATACTCCAGTGTGTCTCATGTGGCTCCTATATATGGCAAGGCAGGGGGGTCCAATGAACCAAAAAGAATTAGCGAAACACCATGCTAGAAAAACTATCGAAATAGAGCCATGAACATCATCAAGTTATTGAGTCCCATCAACTTCCATTGAATTTTTGTGATTCCTGCTTAAGCATAAGCTCCTAGATCAATAGGAAACTAGGTGTCAGAGAAGCATTCACGTATTTTTTGTTTCTTATTTGTCTATTTTGCTTTATATTGTTTTCAAAAATTTGTTTTTTCAGGAGTTTCAGAAACAACCTTTCTACTAGTTGAAGGCAAGACTGCATAAATATGGATCTCCCTAGACCCTGCCCTTTTTTTTTGGTAAAATAGTTAATATTATTACCAAAAGTACCCACCAACAAAAACAAGGAGAAAAGGTGGGAGCCACCTTCTAGGAAGGGTTCTCCTCAATTCCCTTTTTCCTTTAAATCATTCAGATTACAGTACTAGGATATAAACTTAAAAAAGAAGCATGTTTTCCTTTTTTCCCATTACAATGTAAGAGAATTATATGAGTAACTTCAAACTCCAGTTGCTTGTAGATAATTTCAGGATTCCTGCAGCTTTTGTTGTATCTCCTCTGATTGTACTCAATCCATGTCATGTAGATGATTGCAGACCATAGAGCTGCATATAGCTTCCTCAAATTGGAGTTTTTCCTTCTCTTGAGCCACTGGTTGATTCCATCAATTCCTTGAGGAGGTGCTTCTAGTTTTATCCATCTATTGACATATTGTATCAGGTCTCTAGTCCATTTGCACTGAAAAAACATGTGGGCTTGGGATTCTACAACTTGGCTGTCACATAGCTTGCAATTCAGATCAGTGTTTGCAATACCTAGTCTGTAAGTCTCTCCATTGTTAGCAATCTACCATGTCCTGCGACCCAAGAGATGAAGCTATGTTTTGGTATGGGCATGCTGCTCCACACCCAGCTGACAGGGGAGTCCACAGAAGTATTCCCCATTAGTCCTTTGTAACAAGACCTAATAGAATAGATGCCTGATGCATGTAGTAGCCACTTGTTCTGTTCATTGAACCACTGCTTCAGATCAGTTTTTAAGGAGTTGAGCTTCCTCCAATACCAGCTAGAATCTGTTGAGGCTTGATGGCTCCAAAAGTTTTCTCCTTTCATATGAGAGCTCATGTGTATGAAGGTGTTAAGCTTTCTATGAGAGCTCGATAGGTTTTAATTCATGGATTCATGCAAACCAAACACATACTAGCCAAGCAAGACCAATGGTTCAAATATTCCTATAATCCTATCCATTTCCCTAGTCACTACCACTATCAAGCAAATGCATAATCAATAAATGAGCACTCCAACTCCTTTAAACCTCCAACTTATCGCTTCATGATACAAATACGCAACTAATCCCAATTACAAACGTTTTATTCTTTTTTAGGTAAGAAAGAATTCGCCTCAAATGAAGCCAATCCATCTCACATATTCAATCCAACAAGGGAGTGAGCTTAATTACCATTGACGCAAGCACTCTTGGTTAAACCCCCAATCATATAATTCTACATTAGTCTTTGCAAACCCGTAAAACCTCTAACACATGATCACAACACGCAATAATTAGTACAATCATGCAATGTTCCCTAGTTTAGCAGATAAATTCTCCGAAGTTAGCCCCGCCCCTAAGCCACGTTTAAACAAAACAACAACAAAAACGAAATAATGAAAACAAAATCCAACTTAATATTATACCTTCGTCTCAGCCTCAGCAACCATAGCAGCCGAGATATCGCTAGCAGAAACAACCGCACCGAGTTTCGCCAACGGAACCGACAGCAACCCCGTCCCACACCCGGCATCACAAACAGTCACCCCATTAAGCGGCCCCTCATCAGCGAGCATCTTAATCACATTCTCAACAGTTTTCGCATGTCCGATACGAATATCAAGCTGAACCTTATTAACATCATCAGTTTCGCCATAAATCTTCTTCCATCTTTGAAACCCTGTGCCATTGAAGTACTCTCTGACCACCTCCTTGTCGCCGCCCCCCACCACCTCCGCTTGCTGCTGCCGCCGCTTCTCGGGGTCGGTTAGGGTTAGAATTGCGGCTAGCGCTGCCACTGAGCCGCCCCCGATGGCGGCGATGGCGGCGCCGTCGACGTCGGTGGCGAGGAGTGGGGGGAGAGCTGAGGGTGGAGAGAGATGGGGAAATCGGGGTTTTGGGGATGGGGAGGAGGAGGGGAGAGAGAATGTGGTTTGGCTATGGCGGAAATTGAGAGAGGAGAGAGTGGTTAGTGTTGAGGCCGCCATTGTTGTGGGAGTTTGAGCTTGTGGTGTGTGAAGCAGAGAGCAACATTTTGAGGGGAGTAATCTAGGATAGATAGGATAGAATGGGATGGGTTGGGTTTTTCCTGATTTTTGGTGGGTTCCCACTCTAATACTAGGTGGCAAATTGAATTTTCAAACTTTACTCTCTTTTTTTTTTTTTTTTTTTTTTAACTGGTGATTTTGAGTTGGGTTATTGAAAAGAGTGCACTTCGGAGTTGACGTCTGAGTTTGAGAGTCGTCCATTTTCGTGTTTTGCTCTGTGAAATACTCCCTCTGTTCTCAAATAAAAGTGATGCTTGGTTTTCTGTAACTCACATCGTCACTTTCATTTGAGAACGGAGGGAGTAAATGATTATGAATGAAGTCCGAGGTTGTGTTACTGACTAAATAATTCCAATTCTAATTAATAAATGAAAACTGGAATTGAACAACTAATAGTGGGCAATGAAATAAACCAGGATCACAAAGAAGGATTCCAAAAAAGAAAAAAAGAAAAAGAAAATCAAAATCTCTTAATGCTCACTCGTTTTCCAAGTTAACCGAAAGGGGATTACGACTATGGCAAGTTCACTAGAGTAGGATGAGGAGAACGTACTTTTAGTGGAAGATAAATTAAAGGCGTTGAGTGAAGATTGCATCTTTGATTTGCGATGCACCCAACATATATGCTTTAAGAGGTCTTTAGGTTTGTGGTGTGTGAAGGTAGAAACGTGACCTTGGTGAATGGACAGGAAGTCAAGGTGGAACTGCGGAAGGGAATTGAAACGGTTGACATCATGGGACATGACGGACGGATCAATCACGTGAGGGGTAAGATCTGTTCCAAGGTTGGTAAAAATCTCATGTTGCTCGGACGGCTAGACAATCTTGGGTTTGAGACCCATGTGAAAGGTGGCGTCTTTAGGTGCTCAAAGAGAATGAAGTAGTTTATCAAGGGCTCAAGGAATAACATAAATCACTTCATGCTTGATGGAGAGATTTGGGTTCAAGGGGAAGCGTCTTGGAGACGTCTCAAGTTATAAAACAAAGAACATACATGTTTGGGCTTGAAGGGAGGTTTGCTAGGATCAAGCCCCAAACATGTGAACGAGATCGGACAAGGAATGAAAGATGATCAAAGTTCAGCTCGCAAAAGAACGTGAGGGGACGTCATTGAACGCTGCCGCCCCGGGCAAGCATGAATTAGGCCTTGGGCCTGCTTGCTCAGACATGGGATCAGTAGATGCGTAGCTATTGTGTCAAGGGCATGAGATTAGTAGCTGGTAGTTATTGTGGCAAGGGCCGCCCGACCGGGTAAAGTTGCTCCGCGAAAAAATCAACTTCGGCCGATTATTAGTGTAGGATTTATTTTAATTTCCTAATTCTACTATGTTTCCTAGTTGTTCAATCTCCTAGTGTACTAAAGAATGTAATTAGGATAATTGTTTTTGTAACACAAATATGAAAGTGTCATATTTGTGATGTTCAAGAATTCTTAATTAGAGTTTGGGAAGGACATGGTTTCTTAATCCTAGTCGGGTTGGGTTATGGGAAGTCTTTAGTTCATAAAAGATGTGTTACACTTGGAAAATTTTGTAAACTATCTTTAGCATTCAAATTGAACATAGTGCTTAAGATGAAAAGACTAAATAAATTTAGTAGAGCGATTCGTGGTGTTCCTCCCCCTCCCCTTTCCACGTTTCTTTTTCTTTTTACTTTTTTTTTTTGGGTATGTGCTTTGCAAGTTTATTCTTACTTTCTCCAATCTATCTATCTATCTATAAATTTTAGAATGACTTTTGACGAGAGTCTAGTAAAAGCCAAATCCTTTAGTCTCATTAATTCCCACCTAAAAAAAAGTTTCAATGTCAAGTCAGTATTGCCACAAAGCAGGCATTGGATTTGTACCTGTTACTTTGACCCATCATAGGTAACAATAATCAAGCAATAATTGGGGTTGTGAGAAACCAATTATACAATAAAGCATAAATGGAAACAATATGTTTTTACCAAGTCTATACTTCACTCAAATCATAAAAACGGCCAAAATTTGGAGCAGGGGAGTAACTAATTATATAAGAAAGCATGAACGGAAACAGTTTTTGATTTTTTTTTACTAAGCTTAAACTTAAATCAAATTTTGCACAAACAAAAGTTCGATATTTGGAGTACTATATTATACAACAAAAGTTTAAAGAGGGGTAGGGGTGAAAGAGATAACATGCAACCATCAAGGCATCAACATGATGCTTAAACTCATCAAGATGCTTAAAAGTTTTATTTCAAAGAAGATCAATACTCCCTCCGTTTCAATAAAATCTTTACGCTTTGACTTTGTAAAGTCAAAGTTTTTAAACTTTGACAATTGATTTGTTAAAAAGTATAATGATTTAAAAAGTAAAAATAATATTTTGGATTCATCTTAAAAAAATATTTTCAAAATATCAAATTTTTATAATTTTTCGGGTTTATATAAGTACAATTATTGATGGTCAAAGTGTTGTCTCGAATACCGTGCAAAATCTCAATGTAAAGATTTGTAAAGAACGGAGGGAGTATCATTTAACTAGCTAAATACATTTTACACCACTCTTACTTAGTAAATAGAACTAGGAGTGTCCAAAAAAAAAAAAAGATTGAAAAAGTCAAATCGAAATATCTGACTGAGCCAAAAAAATACTCCCTCCGTCCCCTTCAAACGTTTACAAACCATTTTAGCACGCAAATTAAGAGAGCAAAAGAATGGGTGTTTGTTTCCAATAATACTCCTAATGGTTGGGGAGATTTACAATAGAGAGAGAAGGGGTTAAGA
>BSSO01004951.1:0-13761 GCA_030267885.1 Mesembryanthemum crystallinum | reverse complement strand
GTTGAACAAAAAAAGTTTTAAAAGGTATCTAGTTGCCAACTACCCTATATATAAGGTAGTGGTCAACAAAAAAATCTTCTTTATATTGAACTTTTCACATTCTCTAATATAACACTTTGAAAAATTTATCGTAGTTTGAAATATTTACACAAACAAATTGTAATTGTGTTTCAAACTGTAATCTACGTTGTAACAGAGCTTTGTTTGTAAACTCAGGTACGAGGATGAAGGCGTTGAAAGGAGTAAATTTCATAACCTCGTCAATGAAACTCAAGCGATGTTCGTAGCCCCCTTCTTCTCTACATACTTTCCTTTGATGGGCTGGTTAGATAAGCTAACCGGATTGTCTGAGAGACTTGAGACGTTATTTACAGATTTGGATGTGTTTTATGAAGAAATCATTAACGAGCATCTACATCAAAACGAGCCTCATTCAGCTGATAAAGAGGATATAATTGATGTTTTACTTCAACTCCAGAAACAACGTAGCTTCACATTTGAGCTCACTTCTGACCACATTAAAGCAGTTCTAATGGTAGTGTTTCCTTCAACTTTGGTACCCTATTTTAGAGTATTTTTGGCACAAGTTACAGCTTGAAACTTGAATCTTTTTTATTTTTATGTCAGCTACCGAACAAGATTTTAGCAACAGATACAGCTCACAGCTATAGCTGATGCTTGAAAGCTATTAATAGTAGCTTTCACTTGACTGCTAAATTTTGAGTAAAAACTACATCTTGCTTATTCTTTTTTCTCTCTGCTACCAAACAAGATTTAAAACAACAAATACAACTGCAGTTAATTTTGGCAAACATACCCTTACTATTTTCATCACTCTCTCCGTTTTTTTTTAAAATAATTTTGTTTTATTTGTTTAGTGTCGAACTTTGAATATTAATTTCTCGCAAAATCGTTTTTATTATGAATCACAAAAATACTTTTTTCATTTAAAATATCAAATATATTATTAATTTTAAAAAATTGAATCAGTATAATTATTTATATAAAAATGTTATTTGGAAGACCATAAAAAAATCCAATATAATTACTCCTTCCGTTCTTTAAAAATATTTACGTTGAGATTTTGCACGGTCTTCGAGACGACAATTTGACCATCAATAATTGTACTTATATAAACTCGAAAAATTATAAAATTTTAATATTTTGAAAATATTTTTTAAGATGAATCCAAAAATATTATTTTTACTTTATAAATCATTATATTTTTTAACATATCAATGGTCAAAGTTTTTAAACTTTGACTTTACAAAGTTAGAGCGTAAAGATTTTTAAAAAACGGAGAGAGTATTATTTTGAAACCGAGCTGCTATCAGTATCAAAACGATGATGGCATTTAAAAAACCAGTTATTCTTGTATAAGTTGGCCTCATACATGAAACTTGTTACCTTAAATAATAAAAAGTGGTACCACCATTTTTCAGTTACCACTTTTTTTTATTCAACGTATCAGACCTCATGTATGATATCGGCTCATACAAGTTTTTGTGAAAAACTAGAAGGGAAAATACTAGTATGATATGGCCACCATAGTTGTACACTAGTGTGGCCACCATCCAGGACCACTAAAGGTTGCGGTCAACTGCCCTAGCCACCTGGCAAACAACCGCCCAACTTAACAAACAAAACTGTCAACCTCCATATATACTTTAGTGCTGTAGTTCCTAGGCTTAATTCGTCCTTTTCTACTATGCGTGGTTTTACACTTGTTTTCTTTGTCCTGTTGCCAAACCCTAGGTGCTCTCGTAAGCCCATAAATGCATCCATCCACATGTTTATTCCATATACTTGAGTTTTGAAAGCATTGACCGGTAACTTGATAAGGTTACAAGGTAAACCCAAGGCCCAGATTGAACACTCGCAATATCTCAGATTTCTTAATACTTAATAGTTCGACTGAAATTATTTGAATTGGACTAAATAAATAGTAATTGTCAAGGAAAAAGTGTACGGCGCAAATTGAATGACCTGAACTGAATGAACTGAAATAAGATTCCGTAATTAAGGTGATCGAAATGAACACACTCTTACATACTCTATAATGAATGAATTACAAAGCATACTCAACAACTCAAAATAACTCTATGCCAACATGGGCGTGTCAATCAACATAGGCATCCCGTATTTTATTCTAATTAAGTGAAAAATCTCCAAAAAAGCCTTTCACAGTCGTTTTAAAGACACAATTTTCCAAACCTTGTACACCGAATCCCCAATGAAGCCTAAATTCTTTATTAATCAAAGTATTGAGACAATCATTATCAAACCATCGAGAATGATCAAAACACATGATTTAATCTTTTTTTAAATTGCAATTAATTATAATTAAAATATAACAAGGTTATTAGTAAGAGGAATTGTTATTTTCATTAAACTCAATTAGAAAGTAATGGAGTGTTGAGTTGTATATTTGTATACTGACTTAAATTATTGTTATTTTAACTACCATTGCATTCTTGTGCATTATTTGTTGCAGGATATATTTGTGGCAGGAACAGATACAAGTGCAGCCATGCTAGTATGGGCAATGACAGAGCTTATAAAGAATCCCAACGCGATGAGGAAAGTACAGGAGGAGCTCAGAACTTTGTATCAGGACAAGAGTTTCATCGAAGAGGACGATCTCCATAAGCTCGAATACCTCAAGGCAGTGGTGAAGGAAACATTTAGATTACACCCTGCTGCTCCATTACTAGTCCGCGAGACGCTCCAAAAATGCAACATACAAGGATACGACATTGAGCCCAAAACATTAGTATATGTGAATGTATGGGCAATTGGTAGAGATCCCGAGTCATGGAACGACCCGGAGTTATTTATGCCTGAGAGGTTCTTGGGGAGTAACCGTACATCAATTGATTACAAAGGAAAAGACTTCGAACTAATTCCATTTGGGGCTGGGAAAAGAATGTGCCCTGGCATGCTTCTTGGTATTACCAAAGTCGAGCTTGCGCTTGCGAATATGTTGCTGTCTTTCGACTGGGAATTGCCTGTTGGGATGAAGAAGGAAGATGTCGACATTGATGTGTTTCCTGGTCTCACTATGCACAAGAAAAACCCACTTTGCCTTGTAGCAAAGAAATTGCCCTAGGTGTGTACATAAGCTGGTACTTAAAAGGTTTGTCTTGTTCTTTGCTAGTAAACATTGGTTGGACAAAAATGAGTAAATAAAACATCAAGAAGTTATTGATATTACCTATGTGGCACCTTAGGATTATGCAATTAGAATGAATTTCAAGGTGATAATAGTTGGAATGGTATTTTGAAGTTTGTATTACTGAATGAAGGTATGTGTATGTATATGTATGCTATGAATGATGAATATGCACATTATGAGTGTTGAATTTAATAGTTCATATAGTTCACACGGAGTAGTAGTTTGCATTGGAACTTGACTCTCTCTATAGTGCGTGCGCAAAATTTAACTTTATTATTGCATACATATTTCTTATTATTTTCTATTTTTATTTTTTTACCATGATCAAATACAACTGATAAGCTTAATAAGTTAATTGTTGGAGGCCCATCTGATATAACTAGCTAGGTGGACACACAAGAGGGGGTGAATTGAGTCGACCAATTTTCGCAATTATGCAGACTGATGCAGATGGACCAGTGTAAGAAACACTGTTCGATCTCTTATGTGTTAAAACACAGGCGTAGATAAATTATATGAAGGATGATAAAAGCATGCTTTTAGAGTGAAAAACCATACAAAGCTCAACTGGATGTAAAAACCACTACCCACACCTATGTGGGATTTCACAACTAGTTGTTGTATTCACTCGAGCCAAACACACGTAGTTTACCTCTAAACTAAGTACAAACGCACAACACACTTATGTTGCCACTCACTTACAAGCTATCTCAAGCTTTGAGCACTCCACACAACTCCCAATAACCTCATGTTGCCAACTCACTCACAAGCTACCTCTAACTTTGAGTACTCTATTACAAGCTAACTCTAGCTCATCTATCACATACATCTCAAGGGTTTTGCCTAAACAAACGCTTCTAAGAAAGCAAATAAGGCAATACAATACAAGACCTAAGTACCATTATTCAAAACATATAAGGAACAATGTAGGGAACAAGGGATAGGTCTGTATGAACATGGGTTGCAAAGAGTAACATGAAGGAGGTTTTGAAAGAGTTTGCATGTAAAAGCTCAGTTTTACGCTCCTTAGAAAACTCAGTTATTAACTCTTCCCTTTTGTAGAGAAAATGAAAGAGTAAAGACTAGCATTTGGAAAAGCCAAAGGGCATTTGAAGAGGCAAGGTACACCTTTGGATTTTAAAAAACAATAAATTACTTTGTCCCTCTCACCCACATGGAGTGACAAGAAGGGAAGAAATGAGATCAACCCATATGTCCTAATGAAAAGGAAGTGATTGAGAGTTTGAGTAAATGACACTACCTTAAACAAACAAGGTGATGTCACATCGACATGGAAGACCCTCAAACCCATCATTACTTTTTACTCTAAAACCCAAGATATTTTTTGACTTGCAAAAGCCAGCTAGCAACTGACTCTCTTTGCTTTTTAAACCACAAAAATAATTTTGAAAATGCTTTAGAAAATCGGTTAAATGTGGCAAATGTCAGGTAGAAGGAACATTGTTTCTGACAATGTTCCTTTTAACCCATATGCTCACAATTTGATGTATGTTAGTTCCCTTTCTACATTGTTCCAAGACTTAAGGCACGAATCAATGGTACATACAAGAGAATTATAGAGTTGGTAGCGCATGAACTTCACTTGTGGCTCTTCATTCATCCTTTATTTTTCATTCTTTTGCTTTCCATTTCTCCTTGAGAGATACTTGTGCACTACACATCACAACTTGAAACACACATTAGGCACAAATATGCATAAGCACATTTCATTTATCAATCATCAAAACACATCGGCCAACACCATCAAATACGCCCTTAACATGAATGTCCTTTGACCCAAATACCTTGTGGTTAGGGTTTCCAGGAGCCGAACATAAGACCTTTTTGTCATTGTAGCTTTGATACCATGTGAATTAAGGAACCAACTCAATGAAAAGGTTAAATTCATGGTTGAAGACTGGTATAATTTTAACCAGTGAAAATAATTATATAGCATAGCAATCTTTTATTTTTAGGTAGTAATACCATCAACAAGTTGTTAGAGGGCATCAAAGCCATGAATACAACAGGCAATATACCCTTGACAATACAATCCATGCCACGACTTGGTTGACGACTAGGTTGGAGTAGTCTCTAATATCCAAATTAAATCTTCAATAGACAATAGTATATAGTTGTCCCTCACTTAAGAGATCTAAACCTTGGCCCTCACATGGAAAATGAAGATTAATATGTTGTTATTGATTCCTTCCCCTCAATCCAGTTCTTAGCATTTTCCCACTTGCACACACTTAGCTTGTTTTTAATGGCATAGCTAGTACAGCAATCATGTGGCTTGCCAACCAGATGTACAATGGTTATAAAAAGAAAAACACCTAGTCCTCTTAGTCAATATTTTTTCATGGGATGCTAAGTTACTTAAATATGCACCTAATACCTCTCTACTCAAGGGACTTAAATCAGTTTAAACCTTGAGAATAGACATTAATCAGTTTAAACATAAGCTTACCATGTTGTTACTTGTCCTCCCCCTCCTCCTTGTCATCCTTCTAGCACCTCTTCTTCTGGAAAACCGAAAAAACGACCAATTCCATGCTCCTCCTGGCCCTAAGGAGCTCCCATTCATCGGTAACCTACACCAATTCGACACATTAACACCTCACGTCTACTTATCCAACCTGGCTAAGATCTATGGCCCAATCTTGTTTTTGCGACTAGGACACAGACCGATGGTTGTGGTTCAATCAGCCAAGTTAGCAAAAGAGGTCCTTCAAACACAGGATCTAAACTTTTGTACTAGGCCACACTTGGCTGCGCAACATAAACTGTCTTATAATGGGTTAGACATGGCTTTTGGGTCTTACAATGAGCAATATAGGGAAATTAGGAAAATATGTGTTGTTCATTTATTTAGCCCCAAGAGGGTGCAGTCTTTTGCTCCCATACGACAAGATGAGATCTCAAGGATGATCAATAAGGTCTCGTCTCTCGCTTCTGCTTCCAACATTGTTAACTTGAACGATTTAATCGTGGCTTTTACAAGCTCTAACATATGCAGGATTGCTTTTGGCAAGAGGTATGTGCTGTACTTTAGTTATATACTACCTCCGTTTCACTAAAATCTTTACGTTTTAATTTTGCAAAGTCAAAGTTTTCAAACTTTGACAATTCATATGTGAAAAAATATAATGATTTACAAAGTAAAAAAAAAATTCATCTTAAATAGTATTTTCAAAATATCAATTTTTTATAAGTTTTCAAGTTTATAGAACTATAATTATTCATAGTCAAAGTGTCAGTTTCGAAGATCGTGCATAGTCAAAACATAAATATTTTAGTAGAACGGAGGGAGTATATATATCACATATGGATATATTAATACTGGTACAACACTTGTATACTACTAGTAGTTTGGTGAAAAAATTTGCATTATCAATTGTTATATTAAGATTCGATTTGATGATTGAACCTTCTTATATGTATATTAATCTTTATGCCTTCTAATTAGCCACTTACTTTTCTTTCAGCCTCCTTAGCTTAGCACTTCTGATTCAAGTGGAATACTCTCTCGTCGTAAAAATTGTTATGAAGAGCATGAATTTGTGCGAACAGTAATAACATTTGCAAGTAGCCACAGAGTTTAATTTTTTGTATACACAGGTACGATGATGAGGGGGCTGAATGGTGTAGACTTCATAAACTCGTGCTTGAGATTGAAACCATGTTCGGAGCCTCCTTCTTCTCGGATCACTTTCCTTTGATGGGATGGGTTGACAAGCTAACTGGATTATCGTCTGGGCTTGAGAGGGTGTTTAAGGATTTGGATGCGTTCTTAGAGGAGATAATTTATCATAATCTTCACCAAGACAAGCCTGCAGAATGTGACCAAATGTATTTAATTGATGTTTTATTTCAACTTGGGAATGAACGTAGCTTGGCATTTGAGTTCACTCTGGAACATATCAAAGCAGTGCTAATGGTATGATATCTTCTTCAATTTTATTAGTCTACTTATTTTACATTTACATCACCATTATGGTTTCGCCATCGATATATGGTAATGGAAGGAACGGGAATTAGTTAAGACCCTGCTCATTTTCTCATTCCTATTTTGCGTTAATTCAGTCAGCTCAGTTCTGCTTATTCGGTTCAATTCTTTGCAACTTGCTTTTCTCTCACAATTTGTCAAGCTCATTTCAACGTTATTCAATTCGAATGAGCAGTCTATTTCCCAATTGTCTTACGTATGTACTTACACGATACTTGCAGCACTGCAAAAGTCTTGTTCCTTCAACAGTTGACACTCTAAAATTTGGAAATTAAGTTGATTGTTACTGGCTCATGATCTTAAAACATAACCTTAAGTTATGACTATAAATTATATAGATTCTAACCATTTTAATTATATAGATTCTAATCATTTTTGCACTCTTCTATGAGTATATATTATTTGTGGCAGAACATATTTTTGGGGGGAACAAATACAACAGCAATCATGGTAATCTGGGCAATGACAGAGTTAATAGGGAGCCCTGAAGTGATGAAGAAAGTACATAAGGAACTCAGAACGGTTAATCAGGGCAAAAGCTTGATTGAAAAAGACGACCTCGCAAAGCTCGAATACCTAAAGGCAGTGGTGAAGGAAACATTTAGGCTACACCCTGCTGCTCCGTTGCTAATTAGCCATGAAGCTATCGAAAAATGCAGCATCCAAGGATACGACATTCTACCAAAAACATTAGTATATGTAAACGCATGGGCAATTGGTAGAGACCCCGAGTCGTGGAAGGACCCTGAAATATTCATGCCTGAGAGGTTCTTGGGGAGTCAGATTGATTATAAAGGGCAGGATTTCGAGTTGCTTCCGTTCGGGGCGGAGAGAAGAATGTGCCCTGGGATGTTTCTTGGTGCTACTAACTTTGAGCTTGTGCTTGCCAATTTGTTTTACTCTTTTGACTGGGAATTGCCGGATGGGATCAAAAAGGAAGACATTGACACTCATACACATCCTGGTATCTCTATGCATAAGAAAAATCCACTTTGCCTTGTAGCAAAGAAATACTTGGTATAAGCTAGGTTCAGCTTGGATTTGATAAAATTAGAACAATGGTTCATATCCTGTATTTCTTCCTTTAGTTGCTTGATGTCATGTTGATTTTAGCTATATCTATGACTGTGATTATCGTATAAATAAACTTGCCTTCAGTAAATTTTCCTTACAATTATTTTCTAAACTTTGATTAGATGAGCAAAGGGTATTATATTCCTTAACAAATAGTCAAATACAAAGCCAATTGGCTAATTTGAGCATGCAGGGAAGGATAGTGGACCAATCATTCTCTGAAAATGATTTCTTTTTGTGTAGGATAGTGGACCAATCATTCTCTGAAAATGATTTCTTTTTGTGTGTCGCTAAAGAGAAACTTCCTTTCAAATTTATGCCAGATACAACGTATAAGTTAAAAATTGTTAATCAGTTGGCTAGATACCACTAGGGTAAACAGTAACTCATTATTTCAATTTTTACACTTACACATTGCACTTTTGTATGATTGACACGTATGAAATATTAATTTTCTTATCACTACGTATTATATGTATAAAATATGTGAGATACATCAAAAAGTGTAATGTGTAAATACAGAAAATGGGGTAATTAGCTAGGAAGATCTTAATCTCAACCAAACACAATAAAGTTCCCCTAAAAGGTGAGGGAAATATAATCTAACCAAACTCTCCCAATTAAGAGAAATAATTGTTAACCAATAGAACAACTTATGATTCTTTAATAAGCATAGAGATTTTCTTTGGAACAAGACAGAGCGGATTTTTCTTATGCATAACAACACCAGGGAGCGCATCGGTATCCATGTTCACACCAGGAGGCAAATCCCAATCAAAAGAGTACAACAAATTAGCAAGTGCAAGCTCAATATTAGCAACACCAAGTTGCATGCCAGGGCACATTCTTCTCCCTGAACCGAAGGGAATGAGCATGAAATCTTGCCCTTTGTAGGTGATCGAACTCCCCAAGAACCTCTCGGGTTTAAATACATCAGGCTCCTCCCATGACTCTGGATCTCTACCAATTGCCCATGCATTCACATGTACCAATGTTTTGGGTTCTATGTCATATCCTTGTATGCTGCATTTTCGGAGCGTCTCGCGAATAACTAGCAATGGAACACCAGGATATAGCCTAAATGTTTCCTTCACAACTGCTTTGAGGTATTCGAGCTTTTCGAGATCGTCCTCTGTGATGAAGCTCTTGTTTTTCGCCATATTTGTGATCTCATCCTGTACTTTCCTCATCGCGGTGGGATTCTTTACTAGCTCTGTCATCGTCCAAACTATTGTGGCTACAGTTGTAGTCGTTCCTCCAACAAATATGTTCTGCAAAATAAAAACATAAGATTATAAGAATACAAGCTAGCTAGCTTCTTTATACAATAACTCATCTAGAAAGGAAAATTAACCACATTTTTAAAAAAATAGTACTCCCTCCGTCTCACAAGTTTCTTTACATTTGACATTTTGAAATCAAAGATAAAAAAAACTTTCACCATTAATTCGTGAAATCTACTATAAAGATGTAAGTATGAAATATTTTCATTAGATACAGTATTATGGCATACAATTAAATCCGAACAGAGGGACTTACCATTAGAACGGCTTTGACGTGATCCAATGTGAGCTGAAATGCAGAGCTGCCAACACTCTCTTCCCTTAGCTGGAGAAGAACATCGAGGATATCCTCTTCTTGTTTAGATGTTCGATTGTTAGGATCAAGATGTTCGTTAATGACTTCTTCATACAATTTATCCAGTTCATTGAACACCCTCTCCAGATTAGAGGATTGTCCAATTAGCTTATCAAGCCAGCCCATGCAAGGGAGATAATCAGCAAAGAAGAAAGCTGAAAATAAGATCTGCGCTTCATCAAGGAGGTTGAAGAATCTGCTTCTTGTAGACCATTCATCATCCTCGTACCTATGACCACAATACACCACTGCTACAATTTAGACTATTAACGACGATAGTAAAAGACCGTTATGATTGATCTTTCGCGATGGGAAATATGATCGTATTTGATGTTTTGGGATGGGCAATACGTTAAAAACCGTCGAAAGTACAACTATGACGCCACTATTTTAGGACGGATTACGACGAAATTCCCATCGTAATTGATCTTTTGCGACGTAAACGTGTTGCAAAAGAGGCATTTTCTAGTAGTGCACGTAGTAGATCACAACACGTATATATATGAAGCATATTCGATTTTTCGGTATTATTGGATTTCTGGGTTGGAGATTTGAATTTCTAATGATCCATTTTTGGAGGATTTGAGACTTGATTGTTATTTGAATAACAATGAGATGTCCTACTGGCCGGTTAAAACTGAAGTCATGGGTACATATTAAGTCTTGTATATATGAACTAGCTTATAAGGGTCTGCATGAACTTTGACTGATATTGATGATTTACTACTGATGAATAGGTCTTGTTTGAACCAACTTTGACTTTCACGATATTTAAGGGTAACTTTAATGTTACATAGGGGTAATTTTGACATTTTAGAGGGGTGCTTTAAAGTTTTAGAAGGGTGATAATCAAAATAACCCCTTTTTTTGGGCAAGTAATAATTAGAGCTTATATTACCAAAAGAGCACATTTACATTTTTAAGACAGGTATATGTACAAATGAAACCCAAAGCAAGTGAATAACTTCTAAGAAGGGTCCCAACTAAAATCAAGGGTTTATGTAATGAAAATTAAATCAAAATAACTTTCTTTTCAAGAGGGGTGATTTATTCAACTTAAAGGGCACCTCCTAACGCACGGCCTCGGGTATTCTACGAATAAATTCGTGTAGGTGCTCCCTAGAAGGTTTGAACCAGTAACCTGTTGTATAAATCAAAGCTTGTTTACCAGTGACCAAACACTTTTTGGATAAGTTCATACTATATTTTGTGGTTTGGGGATGTACAATAATCTTCAATGTAGAAAACAGTTCCGACTACTACTTATGACTTGAATTTATCTCATATAAAAAGTCAGAAAGTGTTGGAAAAAATTACGGTATTTAACACAACCACAATAATAAACGATCTAACGAAGGAATTAAAGTGCAAGAAATTAAATTAGGACACAACCAATTTTACGTGGAAAACCCCTCTCAACAATAGGGGAAAAACCACGGTGCGAATCTCCACGCACTAAATCAAATCCACTATCAAATAATCAGGAGTACAACGGGAACAACCAACAATCACAACGACAAGTAAAACTATCTCTAAGTTCCGTACAAATTGATAACCCTCAATCAATACATTACCCAACCAACCCAAAGATACGAACTTGAATACCTATCGAAGACGAACTCGAAAACCTCTGATTATTTCCATTATCAGCCGAATCACCCGTGAGCAAAACAACCCGCTTCGAAGAACCCCTCTATTTCTTCCTTTGTTTGTTTTAACTCACCTTACTCACCAATTACGACTGCCTCTGCTTTTCAGCACACCCAATCTCATGGCACCTACCTCAATATATGTACNACTGCCTCCTCAATACATAATGCCCTAAACTTCTCAAAGAAGCTGATCTCCAACCAAAATTACCCAATAGTACCTATTGGGCTTACGTGATATTATCACTTACCTTTTCTACCTCAAGTACTAAGGTAATAAAAGCCCACCAAATAATATCCAAATGCCAATTGTTCTTTTGCCAAATCTCAGGCCACTGACCAAAACAAATATGTTTATTAGTCTTTCCTTTTTTTCTTTTTTTTTTCTTTTTCTTTTTATTTTATTTCTTAACTAAATAAAATAAAACCAACATCAACAAATTAATTAGTTTGGGATTTGGGGAGATACCCCAACAGAAAGGATGATTAATCTTAAACGAAATGAGTATTTACGATGTGTTCATTTCAACTTTTATCAATTACGCATTTAGTTCAGCTCAATTTAGCAGCTTGATTTTTCTCTCGTATAGTTCAATTTCTTCAGTTTCAAAAGTAACATTACCCCATACGTACCTTTTACCAAAAGCAATCCTGCTTATATTGGAGAAACTAAAACTCATCAACAGCTCACTCAAGTTAACAACTTGATCAGAACCAGAAGAAATTAGAGATGAGATCTTGTTGATGAGCCTTGAGACTTCTTCTTGTCGAATGGGAGAAAATGAGCGAACTTTCTTAGATCCAAGAAGATGCACAAAACATATCTTCTTTATCTCTTTAAAGTACTCATTATAGGGTGCAAAAATCATATCCAACCCATTGTAAGATAGCTTTCTTGGCCCAACCAGTTGTGGCCTGCTACAGAAGTTATGATCTTGTGTTTTGAGCACTTCTTCGGCGGCCTTGGCTGATTGAATCACAACCGTAGGCCTAGGCAGTCGCAAAGCCAGGACCGGGCCATAGATCTTGGCTAGGTTGGACAAGTAGAGGTGAGGTGTCGAGGCGTCGAATTGGTGGAGGTTTCCAATGAGTGGTAGCCCCTTAGGGCCAGGAGGTGGACGAAATGGTGCATTTTTTGTGTGTTTTGGAAGAAGAAGAAGAAGAAAGATGAGAGGGAGAGAAAATGCAAGGAAGAGGAAGAGGATGAGCATCTTTTCCCCCTTATCTTTAGTTTCTTGTGATCTTGTACTACAATCAAGCAATGTCATAGATTTTTAGATCACTAGCTAATGGTCAGTATGTACTATTTTGGTTAGTATAGGAAGTTGTCATTGTCAAATTTTTATACAACATCGTTGGAAGTTCTTGTGATTGTTCTGTCAATATGGAAAGTGACTTCCCATTTACACTTATCATTTATAGTAGTTAAATCACTTCCTCTATTTTATTGGAATTGCAAATTTATGGGAAATTATAATTTTTATTTTTATTTATATAAATAACTTTTTGCCAACTAAATAAGGAGTAACTCATTTTTGGTGAGTGGTCTCTCGAATCGCCAAATATTCCTATTTTCGATTATTTCAATCAAATCCATTGGAATGGTGCACTTTCTAAGAAATTTCATATATTTCATACAATCATTGCAACCACACGATCAGTAAGTTAACTGATACCAAAGAAAAACAAAAATTACTAAATTGATTAAATATATTAGAATTCTTTTTCATTGTTCAGTCAGTTAATTGTTATGTTATAATTTAATAAAAATTGCAATATTTTAAATTTGGACCAAACATTAAACCGACAACCATAACTTTTGTTCCATGATTTAAGTGGTCCAACTGATTAGCGGGACTCAAAAACTAGATGAGGTCTTTAGTAAAACATTAACTTTATTTTTACATATGGCCTTGGCCTTGTTTGGATACCAACTTTTTGAGCGAGCTTGTTGCATTTTCAGCTTGTTTGACTATTTGACAATTTAAAAACACAATAAAGCTTGTTTGGTAGTTAGCTTGTTAGTTGGCTTTTTGGATCCAAACAATCCAATTTGGAAAAGTTAGGGGATGGTAGCTTTTTGCATTGGCTTGTTGAATTTCTCTTTTCAAAATAACCCTTTTACCACAATGTTGCAATAATTACACCCCTATCAATTTTACCCAAATTATACCCATGTCTTTATTTGTCATTGTATATATTACCAGCTACTGATA